>JAODLL010011851.1:0-24720 GCA_026546735.1 Forbesichthys agassizii | reverse complement strand
CCCCCCCCCCCCCCCCCCCTTCCCTCCCATCACACACAAATCCTTTCCTCTGTGATACAATGAATTGTACCCCTGGAGGTGTTTACGGGGACGCTGGCAGGATGTCGAACCCACCAGGGGATCAAAGCCCTCTTTAAGTAAATGTGTTGTGGCTCACTGTGACCTTTTCAACTCTAAACAGGGTTAACACGCAGTTACAGGCACATGCAAGGGCAGGATTCAGTTGAAGAGGTTATAAGCCAAAGTAGAGTCATGGAAAGAGAGAGTCGCAGAAATAGCGGCTCGTGGAGCTTAAAAATAGTTCCCGGAAGTTAGCCTAAATAGTAAAAGTCCCCTATACATTTGATTGTAAATCGGTGCATTTATTGACTACTTATGGCTATGGCTGCAATTGTGGCCTGGATCACTGAAGTAGTTTCTTATAACAGATATATAAGCAAGTGGGTGTCATTTCATGGGTAAATTACACAGCAGGCTGCTTGATTTTTCTGAAAGTATGTGTATTTTTCAAAGACAATTAAAATGCTAAAACAGACATAAAAAAAGAAAGAACTTCGACCGGTCAAGGTTGAAGACAGTGTTGGCCTTAGCTAAGGCTAAATAAAAACTGCATGTGAATGGTATATGCATCAAAATACTGAACCATTCTCCTGCCAGATATATAGATGAATACAGCAAGTACTTAATTTATGTTACCTGTAGTTTGTGGACACAAGTGAAAGAAAAAGGCTAAAGAACACATTCTGAAAGCAAACCACTTTGCA
Source organism: Forbesichthys agassizii (assembly GCA_026546735.1). Classification (NCBI taxonomy): domain Eukaryota; kingdom Metazoa; phylum Chordata; class Actinopteri; order Percopsiformes; family Amblyopsidae; genus Forbesichthys; species Forbesichthys agassizii. The sequence continues at coordinate 23,956 of JAODLL010011851.1, read as the reverse complement.
GAACTTCTGCATAGTACATTATGACAGTGTACATTTGTGTAACATATAGCCAGGTGAGGCAGTGCTTTCTAGATATATGCAAACTCAGAAAGGAGTGCTTGAATAGCTGATTATGCTATCAATGTTTTACATTTAAACAGACGGTAAAACACACACACACACACACACACTTAAAAATACCCATATGATCTTAATAGGACATAAAAGAAATAACATAAATCCAACCTGTACAGAGAAAACAACTTTAGTAGTCAATTATATACATTTACGTTTACTTTAATGCATTTATGCTTAAGGCAGTGGATTTCAACGTGGGGGCTGCAGGACATATATTTCCAAGTGCCTTGCTTCATTTTTAATCATAGTAAGTTATTTATGCTTTATATGCTATGTATGTTATTTGACTATGTTGTTCAGAGATTGCATCTCCCCCTTACATTTGAAAACCACTGGTTTAAGGTTATTCCATTGCTGACAGAGCCATGATAGATGGTATGCTGAGTTACTGTAGCTACGAGTTACTGGTGCTGCATCTGCCTGGATTCTCTTTGTTTTTCTCCCGTCATGGCAGTGCATAACTACGTGTTCCAACCACACCAGAGGAGCTGGCAGGAAGCAAATTCCTCCTCTCAGTCGGAGATTTGTGATCATGTGTTTCACAGTCATTGTCTCTTCGATATGTTTTCAGTGCTTCAGAAATAATACCTTGCAAGTACAAGCATGTGCATTCAGCTATTGCTGGCTCAACGCTACGCAGTAACAACATAAAAGCAATACAATAATCTTTTACAGTGATTTTACAAAGCTAAGACGAAGATTCATTTTCATAAGGCACATTTTGTCACACAAAAGGATACATTATATATATATATATATATATATATATATATATATATATAAAAAGAAACCTTCTATACTGTATAACAGAATCATTGTCGAGTGTCATTGCATCCAAGATCTATAGCCATGGGATTAAAAATACATGTATTTCACCTTGTTTCACAACAGTTATTGCTCTAATGCTATAGGGCCTCTCTGGTGTGAGGATGCCGCATAGGTTAGCAAATTCTGACAACATTTAGTGGTAATCTCACCACACTTCATCCATCGTCTGTGCACATTCACATGTGTGAACCAACCAGCTGGTCGACGCCAGTACTGCCATAACAAAACATGTCAATAAAACAAAATACATGTTCAAGTTTCAAGGAGTACATAGTAGGTGCTGTCGCATGTCAAAAACAAATGGTAGGAACATTTGAAAGAACAAAGAAAAGACATGAAAGGAGCTGGAAAATTGAGAACCCGAGGATCTCACAGTATTACCCCTGTGTGTGTCTGTTCTGTAATGAGTCACAGTGTCTGTGAAAGCCACTGGAATGTAGCTCACTCCATTTACTGCACACACTAGCTGTCAACTGCACAACTGTCTTTATTCTCAAATCAAGGCCACTCTTTGGAATGTTGCTATTTAAAAAATACGGTGCAGGAGCCGATACTGAAAAAAACCCCAATATTGTTCCCTTTTTAGTAAAAAGAAAAAATCAAAGAAAAGTGCTCAGTGTATAATTGCTCTCTCAGAGAGATCAGAGGCTGAGAACAACAGTTTCAGACAGGCCTGGTTTAGTTAGATGAGCCTCTTGACTGCGACGTCTGCGCTCCTGCGGAAATCCACGCAAACATTCCGCACACTGCAGTTAATTGGCAGGCAGCGTCTCATTTGCCAGCGTTCTCACTGGGATTATATTCCGTTTCACCCGCTGACACCTGGGTGATGCGCTTGGTGGAACCCCAGAGGCGACGGGAAAACTGTCCTGAGCGCACCTGAGACAAGATCGCACAACAGGTTGCTATTTACTTGAGGGCATGGACATTGTGGAGCTCCCCAACACCCAGGTTCAGATGGCAAGTAATTACAATCTGAATGAACTTGTTTTCGACACGAGCAGTTAGCACACGATTACCCCCCTCCCCCAACATGTATCATTTGACACCTCAGATCTTACCTCCTCGGGCTTTCCTGCCCCCACCACAATGAGCTTTCCGTCCTCCAGGCCCACGAGCATGTGGCTGCACTCTTTGGTCACGGACACGCACCTCACGGGCAACTTCAAGGCCAGCGGCGGTGATGCGGCCTTCAAGCTGTCGAGCGGAGAGCGGAGGACATGAACAACAATAGCAAACACTTTGCGGGTGTGCATCGTCACTCTAAATGACCTCACGGGCTTTCCCTTTTACGTCACACGCCAATCAACATTTCATTAAATACGTTAAAACAAACAAAAATGTGTCAATCAAGCCACGGCAATCATGCATAATCCTGGCCACAAAGGGGGGGGGGGGGGGACGACATGATTGCCTCCACTTCTATTCATGTTTGACACATTTCTTTTTATTTGCAGTTAAAACATGTTTAGATAAATGTTGATTGACATGTGATGCATAAGAATGACAGCCTAGGAGTTATTTGCAATGTATACAGGCCACCATTGTCCACATGGGGGCATGCAGTTCTTCTCAAACAAGATCATTTATTTAACGTAATTTAAGTCAAGTCCATAGCCCTTAATCACACAGTTAAAGGGCTTTACAACACACATTTTCACAAGGAAACAAACGACACCCACATAACCTGCTCCTTCCCCTGGGCAAGGAAAAACTTCAATAAAAACCACATGGGTAGTAAGAATCCTTGGGAAGGGACCACAGAGGGAGGAATCCACCCTTCCAGGACGGTTAAGATGCAATAGGTGTCAATGAAGCAACAAAAATGTGAAATTACATATTAAATGAAATGCATTGCATTGTGTATTGAGTAGGAACTGGCTCCCTTATATATCTCTACGATCACCTTACGTTTTATAACACTACTAGGCATCTCAGATAATCTAACCAGCTCATTCTACCTAATCTACAGTCTCAGATGGAAACTAAGGTAGCATTTTCTGTTGTGGCCCCCAAGGCTGTGGAATACTCTACCTCTATCTATCAGGTGATCCCCACTATGAGACATTTAAGTCTCGTCTAAAAACGTATCTCTATTTATTAGCATTCGCCAAAGTTAAGGGGCAGCATGCTAAATTGTCCTGTTAGCCACGTGTTTTCTATGTATTGTTGTGTATTTTACTGTATTGATTTGTTGTTAATTGCATTATGTTGTACAGTAACTGTATTTTGTACAGAACTTTGGTCAGCATTGTCTGCTTTTAAATTAGATTTATAAATAAATATACTGACTTGACTTGATTTGAATTAACACATTGTATGAATTAACTTAAGTTTTATGATAACAAAATAAAAACAATAATCTAAAATACTTGCTGACTTGACTGCATCTTACACTCTACCCCTGGGAGAGGTGTGTGTGTGTGTGTGGGGGGGGGGGGGCTGTTCTCACCTGAACAAATCTAGTATGTGAAGGTTGCCCTGTAAGGTCCCTGTGATGACGTAGTCGGCCACCAGGTGGAGCGCAGTCACCTTCTCCTCCGTGGTGACAGAGGCCAGCAGACGGCCATTCACAGAGTACACATGGATGGAGTACTTCCCCTGTGGGAACAAGCATGATGTAGTCTGAGTATGTGTGGCTCTGTCTGTGGTAGGAAATACAGAGAGGTAAACTGACTTATATAGTGCTTTTTCTAAAGCGCTGAACTGTACTGCCTAACTCACACACACACACCAATGGCGTCGTCAGACATACAAAGTGGCCCATCCAATACATGGGGAGCAGTTGTGTGTCCGGCTCAGGGAAGAAGCAGCAACCTGCTCTGTCTCCTGGGCAACCTGCTCTGTCTCCTGGGCATAATGATATCTCAGCACTAACTGTTGCATGAAGTAGAATAATGCAAGCTGCACTCCACCTTTCTTCCGGGGCGTCCCTCCTGAGCCGTCTGGGCCACCACGTGACCCTCCATGCCCACCTGGATCTCGGAGAGTGGCGTCGGCACGCAGCTCTCTCCGGGCGGCCGCAGGGTGCGCAGGAACTGGCCCCGGCGAATGCTGTGCACTATGATGGTGCCGTCCTGACACACAGCATCACACGGTGTGGAAAGACTGTTAGGTAGCCCTTAGGTGACACGATAAAGTGTGTGTGTGTGTGTGTGTGTGTGTGTGCGTGCATGCGTGCGTGCGTGCGTGCACACGCTTGCTGTCCACCCGTGTGCCATGGATTCATATTCAAACACTATTGGTGTGATTGTTTTGCTGAAAATAGTTCCTGTAAAACGGAGGGTTGTGGGGATTGGAGGCAGAATTCCAGTCTACGTTGAGGTATTTTGGTTAGCAAGAAATCACAGTGAATCACTAGTAATATGAATGCGTGTGTATTATACCTACACTACCCATGGAGATGTTGTAATAAGGTGTTTTACAATAACAATAGATAGACATTGGCATGTACAATATTTATAACGTCGATCAGCACACAGCAATGGATGAGGCCAGCCACACTCTATAACAACGACCTAAGCATAATAATTCACCTTTGACCCCGACACCACCATGTCCAGCTCTGTGCTGATGGCCACGCAGGTGACCTCCTGGTCGTGTCCACAGAGGATCTGCACCGGACGAGGAGAGAGGCCGCAGGAGAACCCGCCCTGAGGGAGAGACACAGGAGCAGTTTGACGTCTGGCCTGTCAGCCTGTAAACGCGGTCTAGGATAACAGAGGGCGTGTGTGTGTGTGTGTGTATACGTGTGTGTGTGTGTGTGTGTGTGTAAGGGGGTGGGGGTCCTGCAATAGCACCAGCGACGGCTTGATAGAAGCACACAAGGAGGATACTCACCTGCTGTAGAACCTGCCACACTATACAGGACGTGTCTCGTGAACCAGAGATGAGGTAGATACCGCAGAGATCCAGAGCCAAGCATGTAACAATGTCTACATGCACACACACATATCGCGCACACACACATATCGCACGCACGCACGCACACGAAAGAGAGAGAGAGAGAGAAAGAGAGAGAGAGAGAGAAGTTAAAGAACAAAGCCACATTTTATCCAATTTCAGGAAACCTATGGGCTATGTGACAGTAACCTGACGCAGCACCACACGGAACGGAACCATCTGGAATGTCGCCCATGGAAACAGGGACTTTCATTGGATTGGATGGATCCATCATCTATCGATATCATATATGACCTCACAAATAAACCATGCCTGTAACTACCAGTCCGCTAGTAAAATGGACTGCATTTATAGAGCGCAACATTCCGACCACTCAAGAGTATTTTACAGGATAGCCTCACATTCGTCCATTCACACACATTCATACGCTGATGGTGGGGTCAGCCATGCAAGGCGCCATCCTACCGCTGGGAGCAGTTAGGGTTAAGTTGTCTTGCTCAAGGACACCACAACACGTAGCCAGGATTTATCGGGGTTGGATCCAGCGACTTCTCGGCCACCCACCGCCTACTGTGCCAAAGGCATACCATATATAACCTTAAGCCTGGCAAGTTAGAGTCTGCAGGTTTCCCACCTCAAGAGGTCAAATGTCAAATTCCCTTTCATTTTGCTGACTCACTGACAAAAAATCTGAATTTCAATGACCTATAATGAACAGAAAAATAAGCCTGTGTAAAAGCGAAAGCCAGCATGGCAACAATAAACATTAATGTAAGCATTCAGACCAATAGTTTATTTGTTGAGACATCTCAAAACATTAATACCTTGTCCAGTAACATATTGATAAATTGCAAATGTAAACATGCTGCAAACAAACTTCCCTGACTTTCCATGATTTGACCCAAAGAAATGATAAATAGACTTTTAAAAATTCAATGTTATTCCAGAAATTCCATGACCAGTGGGAACCCTGAGCCTATCGCTGCGTCACACGGTCAAAGTGGGAAGGCGGAGCTCACCGATGTGCCGGCAGATCCTGCCCACCAGCTTGCCCTTGGCCAGCTGGGTGACGCGGAGGCTGCCGTCCCAGTGCCCGCCACTGAACAGCAGCCGCCCGTCGTTGGACACCACCAGCACATGCGCACTGACGTCCACCCCGGGCGTGAAGGGCCAATTCAGGAGACGCTGTGTTCTGAAACCACAAACGGAGACTCAGCTGCAACCGCGGTGGCATAGGTTACTTTTAAAATTAACTGTAAAATGTTACAGTTACTAGTTACAAGACTATATAAACAGTAAAGTAATTTTTGGATTACCTAAATTTAGTATCAATCTGATTACTTTCTGTTACTTTTATATTACGCCATCCCAAAAAATGTACTGCGTTGGCGCACCTTATCTTTATATTTTTGTGACTGTGTGTGTTGCTCAGGGGGGCATATCAAAGTAGGATTTAAAAAAAAAAAGTTAATTACGTTCATGAAAGGTAATTAAGAAAACACAGCCAATCGTTTTATGCATTTTTCTTCCACAAGCCCTTTCAAATCTGTAAGTAGTCCTACAGTAGAATTAATAATCAAATAAATAAAAAAGATACCAGTAATCTGATTACTATATTTTAGCTGGTAATGTAATAGATTACAGTTTTTTTTATAATCAGTTACTTCCCTAACCTGGCCGTAACATTCATATTTAGTGTATTTGTATTTGACACTTGTCAGTTCTCATGAAGATTTATTCCTCATTTTTGGAGCCCGTGTTTACAGTTAACATAAATAAGATATTATCATTGATCATTGATAGATGTCTTTTATTTTAATTCACATTCACTAAACCTAACCCAAACAAACATAAACCTAGATTGACTTTGGAGATAAAGCCACTGTGGTAACCAAACACTGCTTTATTTAACAGAGGCCTTGATGACATCACACAGTGATGATATCACTTCAAGTACTCACTCACTTGGGATTGGTCACAGTCGGGTCCTTGGTGAAGGTGAAGTAATTGGCAATGTTCTTGTCGTACGGCAGCCAGCTGTGTGTGCCTATTAAGCCGTTAGCACTCACGGTCACCTGGACAGCAACCACACGGTGAGAGCATGAAGAAACCAGCACATGTAAATGTGCTAAGGCTAAATCGTGCTAAACAGCTGGTGGGATCTGGGAAACCATGCCTTACCAGGATATCTGAGCCCGGGCTGATGAAGGAGTGACTCTGGTTCTTTGGGACAACCACCTGGATCAGGGGATGGCCATCACTGACCACCTAACACACGATGGACACACATACGCACGCGTACATGCAGTTAGCAGAATAGAGCAGTCTCGTCCTTGCTATGAACACAGAAGGTAGCTCATTAACGCTCATAGGCTAAAATAGCAAAGGTCTTAGTATTACGAAGGTCAAAAGCACTAAACCAGTTGTCCAATGGCAAACCGCAAGTACGTATCAGGTCAAAATGTTGTTATTATTAAAAATGTACTTCTAGCCGCTTTATCTTTGTGGCAACGTTTCAGAGTTTAATTTGTTTTTGTTTTTGAGAAAAATATTATAATTGCAGAAACTACAAAACTGTCCAGTTAAAAAAAGTTTAGCTCGACAGTTTGCGTAGTTACTGTACTTAGGCTTTGTAGGGCAGAGTAGAACCTTCTGGTTCCTTATTACTGATACGCTGCTTGATTGTGTTATAGCAACCCCAGAACCCCAACTCTCAGCCCCAGCTCAAACCCAGCCCTCCGCAATAGAGTGGACCACTGCAGGAGGTGGAGTAGAGATGCGCAATGGGCTGGCTGAAACATCAAAGCAACGGACCAATGTTTGTGTAATGCTGGTTTTAACCACCGAGGGACGATTCCGGACACAAATCGAGGAGTGCAGCATTACCATGAAATTAATCAGGTTCAACCCTACCTCTACGAAAGGCCGCAGTTTGTCGAGGTGATCAAACAGAACAGGGGGAAGCATGTCCAAGCGGGACTGCCGCCTAGAGACGTTCTGAGCTGACATTCGAGGAGGGTGTGGCTCCTGTTTGCAAATGGAAACAAGACATTCATTCACAGCTCAAGTCAAAACATCTTCTAAATGAAAAAGTATACATAGCAAGACTGAGATGATTAAAGAGGGGATTTAAAAACCTGCCAATCATCCCAAAATAAAACCATGTCCTTCTTGCTCACAGTGGGTACCTGTATTCTCTAAAGGCCACTGTATACTTCAGACAAACGTGCATTCGGTTGGGATGCAGAACAGAACTGCATTTGGCTAATGGAGCCGTGATGCAGCTTCTCACTCCCAAAGAAAACGTTTCAGAAATGTCAGCCTCGTCTATAGTCAACACTGTCACGCTTTGCTTCCCATAAGGAGTGTCCTTTGTTGGGGTCATGTGTTCTCACTGTAACTGAGTTACAGTATATACTGCACATCAGCTCAATTTAATAAGCAGTGAATGAAAACATTTTACAAGCAAGCTAAAACAGAAAAAATAATTGGGCTGTGAGACTCGATAAAAATGTAATCGCGATTAAACGCACATTTTACGATGATCTACATCCTCCTCTATCACAATTGGTTCCTTCTTTGTTTGGGCTTTACTGACAGTGGTTCTGTGGTGGACATACAGTCAATGAGTGTTCTGTTTGAAGTATCCAATGGCCTTCAGCCTGTAGCGGAACACTATCAGCCTAATGAAAATCAGACCTTAAGTAGCTGACATGGAGTCTGGCCAAAGTTACTGATGATGCCTTCCAGGGCCTTGCGCTCCGTCTCATTGGCAATGGCATCCAGATCTACAGCACCTAGTCGCAAACACAAACAACAATAATAAATAATAATAGGGAAATAAACCATTCAGGCACTCATTGGCTATGGCGTCCAGATCTACAGCACCTAGTCGCATACACAAACAACAATAATGAATAATAATAGGGAAATAAACCATTCAGGCACTCATTGGCTATGGTGTCCAGATCTACAGCACCTAGTCAAGTCAAGTCAGTTTTTTATAAAGCACATTAAAAAACAGCCAATGCTGACCAAAGTGTTGTACACATCAATGCAAGTAACAATGAATAAATAAAATAAAACAATAAAACACAATACACAACAAACAAACCTAGTCAATTATACAAACAAAAAGAAAATAAACCATTCAAGCACGAATCCAGCAAAATACTCCTCCAGCAAAAGAGTACTTTTTGAACGTTTATTTAACTAGACAAATGAGTTGAGAACACGTGAGAAGACCACATTCTAATGTACTAGTTTTGCCATGTTCCTTAGCTGGTCCTCACTGTCTTACCTTCATAGGTGCAGTAGTAGAACACATTGAGGGCCTCTACCGCCTCCTGTCCTCGCTGCTTGTAGCCAAAGATCAGGTCAATCCACTCATGGAGGTGAGATGACACATGCTCACTTTCCTAAAACCCATGAACAAATGAAAGCAGCCACTGACTTACAGCCACTGACAGATCTGGTATCACCTTGAAATGTGTGCATCCACAAAACCCTTTGAATCTATCGTTATGGTACTATGTCTAATCTTGTCTGCCACTAGATCACACACACACAAATACACTAACATGCACATGCATCATTCTCTGCTTATGACGCCATTACTCCACTAATGTTTTAATATGCAAGTAAAGTACAGTAAATATGATTTGCAGACGGCGGTGTTGAGTAGACTTCAGGACAGGCTCTCACCAGAGCTTTCCTGTGCTTCCTGATGAAGTCCTCTCTGGATTCTGCCCAGCGAGGCAACAGGACATTATCCACCGCGTCCTGGGACATCTGCAGACAGCCCAAGTCAAAGCCTGCGGCACAGAAGGCACACAGACAAACTGAATCCCAACGGCACCAGAGAGGCTGCATGTAGCTGATGAGACCAGACGGGGTCGAGACGAGGCACGCCGTGCCGCCATTAGACACACATCACATGAGGCGTTACCGTTCATGTTCTCCAGGAACTCGGGGAAGTAGAAGAACTCTGGGATGAGCTCCTTGACGTCCGCAGGACTCTCCATGCGGGCCTGCCACGCCGCGGCCACCGAGTGGAACTGCCTGTCTGCACAGTCAAACCTGACACGGGCAGACATGCGGAACCCAGTGAAAATAGCTACAAAGAAATCATGGAAAATGACTAACACACACACACACACACACACAACAACGGCACATTTAAAGCTGCTGTAGCTTTTATAAAAGTGTATGTTTTTGAAAATTAACAACCCAAAATAAACCTCCCCTTCCCTTTCTGCGTCCTCCCTCTAGGGTCCTGTGCAGCTGTGCGTATGCATCCATGTGATGGACAGACAAGGTAGATTCACCAGACCAAACAGGAAAAATATCAAATAATCAAAAAGTGACTTATACAGAGGCAGGGGTAATTAGCCCAGCCAATTGACACTAAATATAGCGCTCAAAAAAACATCTTTAAGTAGACTGACATTAAAATGAAATACTCAAGTATTTTCCGTCCAGCAAGGGGAGTAAAATAAGACCAGAGTACGCGGCCACATGGAAGTGTACATGGCGGGCTGCTCAACAAGACCTGTGCTCCCACCTGCCGCTCTGCAGCTGGATGTGCAGCGTGGTGAAGGGCTCCGTGCGGATCATGTAGTGCATTACTCCTGCTGCGTTTGAGTAGTGTGTGCCGTAGTGGAACTTGTCGATGGTGCCCGTCGAGTCCTCAAAGCTGTCGTACCTGGCAGCGCATTGAAAAACACGCTTGAGAAACAAGCCTGGGTGGAGCCAGCTTCGACTATAATGAACGGAAATAGCAGATTGCCAGGACTAATACTAATGATGCCCTATCAAATATAAGTGCAAAATATATTAGTTATGAGCGCACTAATGCTGGAAACAAGCAAAACTGTCTGCCAGTGCAGTAAGTGAAATTCACTTGATAAGATTTCTTAAATTAAGTGCACACTTACTTCAATGTCACAAGTCACTAGATAAGCTGTTTATATTAGAAACAAGTCCAGCTAGACATTAAATCTAAAAACAAGATTATCACACTTAGTTAGGTATGGTTTTTGCAGTTCCGCTTACTTCTCTCTGACGTTCTGGGCGTGGCGAGGGTTGACCACGCCGATGGGCTTGGACAAGTCCCTGAACACCAGCGGGTCGTCCAGGTCCAGGATGGGAGACGTGTAGTCACATAGGACCCAAGGGAACTACGGAGACAGCACAGAGTGCACAGCGCTGTGGAAACTATATGGCTGTGCAATTAATCACATTTTTGTTGATAGCTCGGCTCCTAACAATCACAGAAACCACGTAACCTGGAAAAAACGATCACTTTACTTTGGTAAACTCTTATTTTTTTAAAGTGCAGTAGCTGCCATCTTTGCCATGTTAATGAGTAATCGTGTTAAAAGAAATTGTGATTTCAATATTGGGATTTTCCCCACCCATAATGCATCAGCCCCAGTGTAAACCCATTTACAGTCACTACTATCAAATCACTGTCCATATGACCACGCACATCAGAGCCCACTGAGAATACACCCATAGCAACCAGAGACAGAGTACAAAAGGGCATAAAACACACTGATACTGATACTACGTACTGATACTAGTAGACAGACTGGAGGACTCTTACCACGGGATACTGGGAAAGGTCATTGTATGTCCGGCCAGCGATGGTGTTCAGTTGCATCAGATACTCAAAATTGGAAATTTCCCGATACACCCATTTCTAAAACGATTAATGATTAAATGGAAACTGTTCATTGACACTTTTCAAAACATTACACGGAAGGAAAAAGAACCAAGCGGTGCAGCATAGATGCGATCAGGTCACCTGAGTGAGGCCAGAAGCCTTCAGCAGTTCCTGGGGGGAGCGGGAGCCAAAGTAGAAGAGGTTAGGAGGCCGGAGACCCAGGATTCTGGAATAAACTTTGTTCCGCACCTACAGCAGTGCAGAGACGGATTCAGAGTAAGTTTTGGGAGAAAAAAAAAAGTTGCCTAATCAACTCTAATAAACTGTATCTGTAACATCTGGTGCATTGAAGATATAATCCAGCGCTGTCACTTAATAGCACAAATAAATACATTTTGCAAGGTTCTGCCTTTCCTCTCTAGGAGACAGCAAACACACTGCGGTTTGAAGCTAAAGGCATCACAACTAAGAATTTTGCATCTGGACACCAGTTTATAAAAAGCTTTCATGATTTGGGAGTAAACAGGAGAAAATGTATAAATATAAATGACAGATTGCAGGTTAAGGTTGCATAGGTGTGTTACCTTCTTCCTGAAGTTGATGAAATAGTGAGACTGGTCGATGAAGAACAGCTCCAGCGCAGACCGTCGCAGGTTGTAACGCCTCAGGTGAACCTCTCTCAGCTGAGACAGGGGCCTCTTGAAGTCGCACCCTATCCCTGAACACAGATGTGTGACCATTACAACTCTTTGTCATGCATGTATACATTAATAGGCAACCCCTTGTATCTTATACACCTGCAATGTTTCAAGACATTTGACAGTTTTAACAAAATGGAGTGTGTATAGTTAGCGATTGTAAGCTAATACTAATAAGCTAAATAATACAATTTTGATTTGAGTTAGCGAGTGTTCTCGAGAACGACTCACCTGCCTTTTAATTGTTCAGCTTTATGTCTCCATTAAATCTCACCTTCCTCTGTCTCCTCTTTCTCACTGCTGCCGTCGTAGAAGTACAGGTGGTGTGTGGTGACCTCCAGGCGACCCGTCACCACATCCACGATGGTGATGAGCTCGCAATCCTCCGACAACACCAGCTTCTCTTTCTGACTCTCGTCCTCTCCCTCCGCCCTGGAGAGCAACCGCAAAAACATTCAGAAGCTGCTTCGGCCCGTCGAGCTGACGCAAACATGAATGGGAGGACTTACTTGTTATCTAAAGAGACCAGGTCCTCCTCTCCTAGCTGGTCATCCTCCCTGTCACTCACTTTGGCTTCCTTGGCGACAGCCAGTGGTATAGGGTCAGAGCTGCGAGGGCTGTCAGCGCCTGTTAACAGACACATCTCCAGCTCAGTGGTGTCACATAAAAAAAACATATAGTATGTCAGATACGTATTTAAGATCAGGAATGTATCAATAAGAAAGAACACGGAAATGTAGGACATGTAGGACAACAGCTCTGAGAGTTCAGTAAGCCAGTTTCTTCTATTTACTTTTTTAGAAAATGTATATAATTGTATTTATATATTTTCTAATACATTTTTTAATATTTTATTATTGCATGCATATTATATATTTTGTAATATTCATGTTTATATGAAATGTGTGCAGTGCTCTCTCCATTTTTCCCAGAGCTGTATGTATAACAAGTATAATGTTCAACTGTATAACAGGTATGAAAGGAGCCAAAATAATGAGGAAAACATTCACAACCATTAGGTTGTGTTATTATTTTCTCATACGGATCCATATGATCTTTGCATGTACGGTATAGTGACGTACCCATGTTGTCCCTCTGGGCACTAGCTTCACTGTGGGTATCGTAGCTGTAGTTGGGCACAAGCTTGAGGCGCATCTTTGAATATGTTTCAGCATTGGACAATTTCCATTTCACCTCTGGCTGAACCCTGGAGGCAAGACATTAACCCGTGGAAGTGTTTCCAGCCCAGGAAGAAGAACAAAGAAGAAGTCCCAAGTATACATAAAGGCTGCATATTCCCAAAACAATTATTTACCGCTTTCTTTCATGTAAATCTCCCATCTTAAGTAAATAAACTGTGAAATGTGGAACTTATTATTAAGGTTAAACATGGTTGCCAGTAATACCTGTGAGCCCACGATCCTCTCTCACTGGTCAGGAGCCTGCGAAGGGACTTCCAGTGAAGCCACACCACCCCCTGCTGGCCGGAGATTTGTTTTTGGCAGCTAAAGTACCGGCTGTTCTCACACCGCACTCGCTTCATGTAGGGGTCCACGATCACTTCCTGTTTCAACACGCGCGCACACACACACACACACACACACACACACACACACACACGTATACACAAACACAGGCACAAGCGCATACAGGCACACACACACAAACACAGGCACCCACATACGCACATGCATATGAGTTAATGATGTCAATAACAGCACAGTGACAGGATAACAGCGCACTGGAGGGTCCTGTGACCTGGAACTTGCTCTTGCTCTCTGAGCGGTCCTTGTCACGCTTGCAGCTGGTGCTCATCAGGTGGTCGAAGCAGGAGTTCCAGAAGTTGGACATGATGTCGTGGCTCCTCCCGAACGTGTCCAGCTCGTATTGCTGCATAGTGGGCTTCACCTGTAGTGGGAAAGGTGCAGTGGTGACACGTTACATGTTATACAAGCTACTTCTCAAATCCAAGGAACGATTGTGAGCTAATGCACTTTTTGTGTAACACCAAATATCTCCAAATATCTCCAGGCAGTCCTCAAGCTTAACGGTATCTGCGCGTACTGAAAGAAATGATCCGGTAGTTCTACACAGCCCTGGCTCTGTCAACAGGAACGCAAACAAAGTGGTGAACAACCGGCGCTCCCAACAACAATGCCCTAGCCATCGCAATGCATTTCCAGTGTATGGGGGGTGGAGCTTCTGAGGGAGAACCCTATAGCATTGAAGGGCGAGGTTGTTTTTGTTCTGATTTGAGTTGAGGATGCTACATTATCCAATCCCGTCAGAGGACTGTTGTTCCGATGTCTAGAAAGTCTAGTTCCTACAACAACAACACTTTGCGGGACCTTTACAGTGATGTACACCTGCACACTGACTGACCGTAATGTGTTCTCATTTGGTAGCAGAGATTTCGGGAATTCTCCGAATGCTAGCAAGGAGTTTACCTTGCCTAGCCTCTGAAGGACCCGACTTAAGGGAGGTTCCATGACTGTAAGAAGCAGGTACAACCACTAAGCAGATCGCATCAGTGCACTTCTCTCTACTCCTCCAGCACATTGCGCTCCTAGGCTCACAATGTTCTCTACCCCTCCCCCCTACCATCCTCTTTTGTGGGCAGTTATATTTCAAACACAAACAGTGAGCAGGGAACTGGTTATAGGGGAGTTCACCTTTAAATATTTTACAAAAATGCAAACTCATATATTTTACTCAGCACAGTTTAAACACATACACACAGTTTAAACACACGCGCACACACACGCGCACACACGCACACACCCACACACACCATGCCTGAGTGTGTGTGTGCCTTACCCATCCATGAGTAAGCAGACTGGGGACAACGCTGCTGTTGCCAAGGTTATGCCATGCTAGCTAATGTATTATGGGATCTGTATACAGAAGGAATCTAAACAAAACAGATTTATACATAGACAGTCAGACAGGAGTGAGAAATGATCCACTGACTGAGCGCAGGAAGTTCCCGGTTGTCTTAAATCTATCAAATCTAACGGACCTGTCCTGAAATACATTGGAAGGTCAGCTAAAAGATAGAGATGTTGTCATTTTTCCTCTTTAATCTTGTGATGGTAAATACATATTTTAATAAGAGAGGAGAGATCTATAAGCCTGTAAATGGAGACAGGGCTGTTGTAGGGAGTGTACTGTACACCAGCGTGACGATGAACAGGCATCGCAATATAACTAAACATCTGCAGCTGAGAGTGAAGGGCTGTTCAATAAAACAGACACGCAAAAAGACACACACTCAAGCTGAGCTGGAGAGGGATATCTCTCTAAAAGGTGCAATGCTGGATTTATGGCCCTGAACATGAACAGCCCTGTACGTACCTTTCCAAAACAACAGTTAATCCTGCTGTTGTATAGTAGAGACATAGATATGAAGAGACACAGCCAGCAACCCAACGTGACCCTCTGGTACAGAGCTTTATTCAGCTGTGGTATTTTAGTCAGTTAGGATTTGAACGTTGTTGAATGTGGTGTTGTTGCAGTGCCGGGTTGTGCCACAAGGTGGTGTCTTCCTATTTCGTTAATAAGTATAATTGTTCACACTTTGTGCTGATACATTAATCTTACCTTACGAAGTGAAAGCTCTTTGCTCTGTTCTCCAGGGTTCCCACTTCGAGTCAAATTACATTTCCCTGACTTTAACTGACTAAAACAAGTCAGAATTTCCATGACATAATGAACACAATAACCACCAGAAAACTTTGTAAAAGGGACAGCTAGCATTGGCACCAATGAGCCTTGCCAACATGTAAACATTCAGACCAATAGTTAATCTGTTGAGACATCTCAAAACATAATACCACGTCCAGTAACATTTTGATGAATCGTAACTAAAATGTAAACATGCTGCAAAACAAAATTCCCCAACTTTCCACGATTTTACCACACAAAACTCTCCACATCTAGAATACACTTCCATGATACTCCAGAAACACCATGACCAGTGGGAACCCTGTGGAGCTCATGCTAACCATGCTAACTACTAGCTACACAGTGCTAGATAAACACAAGTTGCACAAAGAATAAAAGTTCAGGAATGATTAAATTCATACACTGTACAAATATTCAATACATTTCACACAGCTAATACAGGAATTTAATTAATTGTATTAATTTGACAAAAATGTTTACTTTATTATATTGTAAAAGTAAAAGATAGAAGTCCTGCCCACCCCCCACACACCTCAGCATGTAGCAGTACGACTGACCTGGTTGTGGTAGAAGTCCTGCCACTCCAACGTGTGGCAGTACGACTGCAGCTCCTCCGCGAAGGTGGCGCTGCCATTGGTAATGGGCAGATTGGGCAGCAGCTTCTGCAGGGTCACGGGGTCGGCGTGCTGGTCGAGGAGGGTGCGCACAATGGGCACCAGCTGGGAGAAGGTCTCTGTGTGTCCGCTGTTGGTGCCGTCCACTACCCCGTCGGGCCACAGGGGGGTGCCAAGATGCCCCAGCAGGAAACACACCTCCTCCCAGCTCAGACACAGCACCGTCTGGAGCAGGCTGTGGAGTTTCACGCAAGCCATCACACACACCTGGGTGAGGGGGAGAACACGCACATGAAGCTGTTATTAATAATAATAATAATAATAATAATAATAATAATGCACTTTATTTGTATTGCACTTTACATTCAAACATTGCAGCTCAAAGTGCTATAAAAGAGAGGAAATAGATGCACATTTGTGCTTTCCAGAAGAATATGCAGAAATTAACAACATAAGGAGTATAAAGTGGTTAAAATAATTCAATAAAAACATAAAAATGTTAAAAGTTATTAAAAATAAGGTCCTTTCCCATTTGTCAGTGTCAGAATCCGTATAGCATTCACATAGAGTAAAATACTGTTGACACTCTTCAAAGGGTTTCTTATGGGCTCTATGAAACAACACTTGCATAGGCCTGATGCAATGACAGAATCTATGCAGCTCTCCACTTTTAATCTTTGACATTAATCATATAACTTGGGTTCTATATATAGTCGAATATGAATGATCTTTTTATTTTATTTTAACACATTTTGAAGTTTATATTTAAATTAATAAATGTTTAGTTCAGGGGAAGAATTATGTAGAGGAGGCATGGAAAAAAAACATTTATGGGCAGCTAATTTATGACCACTTGGTCCTACAGTTGCCCTTACAAGCAGAACACTCCCAGCGAGGAATGCCTGTGAAGTCCAAGCAGAGGCCTTAAATGGCATGGTATTTCTAAGCGGGCTTCACCTAAATACACCTGGGCACATTCAACACACTTACAATATGAATCAGAGATGTAAACCAACCACACTTTTTGTCAAATAAATTCAGCAAATATCTACTCTCTAGCTAGCTATAGCTGCCCATGAGCTAGCTATAGACAACAATATCCCAGCCAGATTTCAGTCTGGGGGGGGGCGGAGCTACAAAGGGAGCACCCTATGACATTGAAGGCAGAGGTGTTTTTGTTTTGATGGAGTTCAAATATCAACAATAATCTTGGAATAATCTTGTGTGCCCTTATGCGATCTGTCTTTGTTTGACGGGGGGTGCGAGGCGCAGCCCCCACTGTACGGTACCTGCGAGTGCTGCTGCTGGACGTAGGCAGTGATGACGCGTAGGCCGATCTGGGCCATCTCTTTCAGCTCGGTGTTGCCGGGGTTACCGGGGGTGCTGTGCCAGGCCTTCAACCTGTCCAGCAGGTTCACCACCCCTTCGAAGATCTGCAACAGCGACGCCCGTCAGACAGACGAAAACAAACAAGACCTGTTCACACACCTCCCGCCCTCTGTAGCAGACCGGAGCCTTTCAACGTGTTAAAGCGCCGCACAAACTAGCTCCACTTAAACATCCAGGCTATTGATGTTCAAGCTGCACCCAGCGATTAGTCTCCACCCTGCAGTAAAACACAATCCTGCCTAGACAATAGCAACAGACAATACAGGGACCAGCTCATTATTTTTAACTGAAAAAAGTTAAAAAGGGTGGTGTGTGTTTTTGGACACTACAATATGTAAAAGCAGTATTGAGTAAGCATGTATTTGCAAGGTACAGTGGTGAAATAACTGTTCCTGTTACCATTAGGTTGATTCATAACTTGTGGTATTATTTTTATCTATATACAAATGTGGTAGTCTGTTGAAAGTATTTCCTCCGTGTAAATACCCACCCAAACATATTTGTAACTGTTTTAAAATGCCTGTGAATTCAGACAACGATAGCGCATATATTAAAAGTCCACTAGGAACAGGTACCCAACGCCAACGCCTTTCATGAAGGTTTGTAATTGTTTACAAATAAGTTTGGCTCAGCTATCTATCCCCATCACCCAATAGGTGTCACTATACAGTCCATGAACCTTCAGCATGACTTGACATGACTGATTTATTTTTAAATACATATTATATTTACCTTCTCGCTCCATAGGGTTTGGTTGTCAGTGCCCTCGGCAAACAGGAAGTCCTGCAGTAGCCTGAGGAGCCGGACCAGGCTTGGGCAGAATGGCAGAGACACCCCCTGAGATTCCCTCAGGTCTGACAGAGATGACTCCAGCATCATCTCCAGCAGACTGGCACACAAGAATAGCCAGGGACTCTTTTAAATGCATGGTCTCTAGTATCTACAGCCAACATTCATGAATAAAATGCAAAATGCTGTAAATCTATACATCGGGGATTAGTGCTTTATAAAAAGGTTTTGTTCAAATCAGAGGGGGTCCTAACCCGCATGTCTACGACTACGGGAATACAAGGTCGAGCAATGAACTGCTCTAAACTAGGTCCTTCTGTCCACAGACGGGGAATGCAGTGTTGGTGGATGACTAAGACCCTGACCTCCGTTTGATGTCGTCAGGCGGGCGGACCAGCTGGCAGGAGGAGCCCAGCTTGGTGAGGACAGAGAAGACTTGGCCCCTCTCCCTCCACACGGCATCATCGCTGCCCTCGGCCCCGCTGCCGCTCCACAGCACCGAGAACACGATGTTGGTCAGCAGGTTGCACAGCTCCTCCTCTGGAGTCTGCTGGAAGAGAAACAGACCACCAGCAGATTAAGGTACAGACCCCCAACACATTACGGTACAGACCACCAACACATTAAGACCCCCAACACATTAAGACCACCAACACATTAAGGTACAGACCACCAACACATTAAGACTTTTAACACATTAAGGTACAGACCCCCAACACATTAAGGTACAGACCCCCAACACATTAAGACCACCAACACATTAAGGTACAGACCCCCAACACATTAAGGTACAGACCACCAACACATTAAGACCACCAACACATTAAGGTACAGACCCCCAACACATTAAGGCACAGACCACCAGCACGTCGCCCATTATGTCCAGGGTCAGGGGACTACAGTAGACTTACCTGAGGACCAGGAGACTCCAGCAGGCCTACCTGAGGGGCATGAGACAAGGCCAGGGGACTCCAGCAGGCCTACCTGAGGGTTGGAGGTGTTGGAGATGGTGTCTCCCGTGGGGAGGTCCGTGCAGTAGCTTGCGTCGTCCAGCACGTTGGACAGGCTGGAGCTCTTCCTGGGCCTGGCGGGGGGAAAGGTCCTGCTGTTCTCCAGGGGAGACGGCGTCTCCGCCTGACTGCCGGTGGGCGTGTGGGCGTCCCCCATGCCCCCCATGACCAGCTCCATGTCAAAGGGTGAGGTCCCAAAGGGGGAGAGGGGGTGGTAGAGGCCTTCATCGTTGCGGTGCGACGGGGGGATGTCTATGACGTAGGAGAGGGAGGACGAGCTGCCCTGCTCCACCGAGTCAAACGACTTGAAGCGGGGGCCCCCATCGCCCCCTCCTCCGCCGTTGGGCGGCGACTGGGACAGGTCAGAGAAACCCTCTGAGACGTCCCTCTGGTCTCCCTCCTCTCCCTCCCCTCCCTGCTCCTCCTCGTCCTCCTCGTCCCGCGAGGAGCGGTAGCCGAGGAAGACGTTGGCGCGCCCGTCCTCCAGGGTGACGCTGGGCTCCCGGCAAAGTGGCGGTCGGGCGGCAGTCTCCATGGAGCCGGGGGCGCTGGAGCTCGCCAGGCTCGGTGCGCGGGACCCATAGGACTCCTTGACGTACAGCTTGGTCAGGACGTCCTGCCAGCCAGGCTGCGTGGCCAGCTGCCTCACGTAGTCCTCATTGGAGTAGATGAGGTGGAACAGCTGTGGCGTGGGTGTGTGGGGAAGGCAGAACAACGCCTGACGTTAAAAGGTATAGTCTGCGTTTGTAAGCTAATTGAACTTTCCCAAGCACTGTCCGTTTTTGCATGTCCTCCAATGACAGTCTGAAGGAACGTCCCGTCAACAGTCTGTTTTCCTGCAACAGCTTTTTATGGTGTTTTGTTCTACCTAGTTACAGTAACTAGGTAGGACAAGTAAAAGGGGCGGGGCTTGGGAAATGTCAATTGTAAGCTTTGACGCTTTGTCGTCAAATTCACTGAATATAAACAAAGTGCCGAACACTGCGCACAACAACAATGCCCTAGGCTTCGCAGTGTGTTTATTAAGTGTGTGGGGGGGAGCTTCTGAAGGAGTTTGTTTTGACGTTGACGTTAGCAAGCCTATGACTACCTGGAGGTGCTTCAGGTGGTGCGTGATTATCAACAGAGAGAGAGAGCAAATGGGTTGACTAACCTTGCGACAGACATCCAATCGGACGCTGAGCTCAGCTCTTTGGGACAGATACGCAACTGCCAGGAGGTCTCTGAAGTTAGGACTGGCATCTGTCGGAATAAATAGAATTAAGTGACATTTAACGCATCTACAAGTCCAGAGTCCTCTGGCACTTAAAGCAGATAGATGATTTAAACATAAAAAAGTAATATTAAAACATCAGCCTATATTAGCAGTGCTCATGGTTGTTTATACTGTACAGTGTACTGTACTTATATACTGTTACACACTATAATGGGCAAAAGTAAAAGGTTTGGGGGGGGCAACAGACCTCTAAGGGTCTGTTATAACATTACCTGTGGCAAGAACCTGCTCATACAGACAGCGCACTGTCGTCGTGGTTACCGGGACGTCGCCAAGGTAACAGACCAGACCGAGGTAACCGAAATCTTTAAGCTTGATGCGATGCTTGGCACGCTCAGACACTCGCTCACTCTTGAGGATTTTGTATAAAACCTGTGTCACAGTTAACAAAGGGCACAGTAAACCTGTTTGAAACACAATACAGGTACAATTCACCTTGATACATAAGACCACAGAAAAACCACTTGATGAATACAGAGCGGTAACTATTGTTTTGTTACTTTAGCATTCTATTTTTAGATAGGACAGCGTAAAGTGACAAATGGGAGAGAGTTATAGGGGAGGATTCGGGAACGACCTCAGGCCAGATTTGACCCCAGGTCTCCCAGGGCACTTATCGCGAAGGAGTTATCGCGTGCGCCACAGAGCCACTCGAAGAGTGACTATAGTTACATGGCAACAGGCAAGCGCCCAAGCAGCTGGTCTCACCCTGAAGACCCTCTCTCGGACCTCGTCCCCAAAGCCGGGGTTCAACAGCAGGGAGTAGAGCTGCTCCACGCCCCACTCCAGCAGCACGGCCTGGACCTGCTCGCGGGGAGGGCTGCTTCGCAGAAGCTCATAGAGCACATCCAGCGCTTGCACCACCTGGCGGCAACGAGGGAGGGGGTGGGGGTTGGTGAGAAGTAATGAGGGTGTGGGGGGCGGGGAAGTGGGGAATAATAGTTGTGGAGAAATGTAGCCTGGTTCCGGCCGACTATCAATCTTTTTCACTGAGATTATAGTCTGAAAATTCTGTTCCCATTAGCGTTTTCAGAGCCACATTGTGAATATGGTCTGTCCGAAGTGTTCACAGGTGTTGTCTACTATAGGACAGAATTGAAAAAATCAGCACTGCTAGAACTGTTTAAATCACCTCATCTAGCTCTACCACCATTTCAAAACAACTGTAAGCACTTCCCAATGTTGCATCGCATCATTTTGGTTCTGGTTACACCAGGCTAGGAGAAATAAAGCTCAGGGAGTTGGGCAGACAAATATGTTTCCAAAATGAGAGGATTAAAGTTCAGAGAGCAACACAGCCCACTGAGAAGGTTAGCTGACAACCACCGTTAAGGAAAGCACTCCTCCAACAGTACCTGCTGCTCCTCTCCGGCGGCGAGGATGAAGGCCAGGACGCTGTGAAGCTCCTCAGGCATCGGAGATTTGAGGAAGTCCTTCAGCAAGCCAAACAGAGAGGTCTGAACAGATAGAGGGCCGCCATCTTTCTCCGCGCTAAAGTCAAATAACGAAATACATCCTAATTAACACGAATTCACCAAGAAACACATCTTAAGCCATTCAATTAATCCTTTTCATAAAAGGCCATGTGCTTGTATTTGATCCCATTTCATTGCTCGTATAATACCTGCAGAATGTCCGAATGGTGTCCAGGATGTACGGTACACCGTACTTCCTCCTCAGGCGCTGCTTGCTGCTCTTGAGGACAGACGACAGGTACTGCACGTGGCCTGTGTAGAAGAGAGAACAGTCTCCTTCGGCTGTGTGACATTTACAAAATGACGGCTGAAACGGCCTACCAGAACCGAGGACGTGAATTGTGCGAGTCAACAACGAAATATTCAGAAGGGGCGGGAGAGAGAACCGCCGTTAAGGGGCATATTTCACTTCAATTACTGCCGCACTCGCAAAAGGAAAATGTTAATGTGTTAATGTTAATTCCCTATTTCCTCCCCTCAGCCTGGCCAAATACATGTAATGTGAGCATGAAATGCTCCACATGTAGTGCTATAGTCTAGCAAAATCGTTATAGGCAAGTCTGACCACTCAGCGGCCATCTTTGATGATGACTCTGGGCAGTTATTAGAAAGACCATGTCTACATGAATGGGGAGAAAGGTTTCAATGTTCACCGGGATATAAAAGTTGCATGGGTACTAGGGCTGGGCGATATGGACCAAAAATAATATCCTGATATATTTAGGTTCAATACTGATACACGATATACGGTATATTGGTATCTTCTAAAAAGTTGGCTAAATCTTCAGGCATATAGAAAAATCAGGAAACCCGACGGAAATGTGACATTCTTTATTTTTAGCGACATTATTTGACAAATGTGAACTTTCTCTGGTGTCTCCGCACCTTTGACACTCTGAATGCACTAAGTGCGATATAAACGATATTGTCTAATTGTATATCTCTTTTGAAAAAATTCCGATATACCGATATATACTGGTATATCGCCCAGTCCTAATGTATATAATCACCTGTCAAATATAATAAAAACGCTTAAAATGTATAAAAACGTAATAAGGTTTGCAAAATCCTTTTCTTCGCACACGTTATGCTTCTACTAAGCATGCTTAACTGTTGGCTGCATCAGTGCAATCGCATGATTGGCTAATGGCTAAAGAGGTTAAGGTTTGGCCGTCATAAAGCAGACGATTGGCTCTTTAATTTCGAAGTCTCTTATCGTATAATGTCTGTGTGGGTCTGTAGTCAGGTGGCCAGAGAGGGCTGCCGGCTCCTCACCCATACAGACGGCGAAGCTGCTGTTGGTCCAGATGCGAAAGTCGAACACCAGGTGCTGGTAGAGCTGCTGGAGCAGGGGGCTGTTGCCCTCGCTGAACACCTGCTCCAGCAGGAGCTGACAGGACAGCAGCACGTTCATGTCCATCATGCTGCCTGGGACCTGGGGCAGTAGATGGGGGGAGATGGGGTTAGGGAGGATGGCCTGTGGTTCTCTGTGTAGGAAGGGTACAT
>JAODLL010011833.1:2500-29412 GCA_026546735.1 Forbesichthys agassizii | reverse complement strand
AGAGAAGCAGAGGGAGGGATGGGGAGGGAGGGAGGGAGAGCGAGAGAGAAGCAGAGGGAGGGAGGGGGGGAGCTAGAGAGAAGCAGAGGGAGGGAGGGGGGGAGCGAGAGAGAAGCAGAGGGAGGGATGGGGGAGGGAGGGGGAGAGCGAGACAGCAGCAGAGAGAGAGGGAGGGAGGGAGATGAAAACTGAGAGTGAGGGAGAAAAAATAAGTAAGGGAGGGAGGGGGAAGGAGAATGAAAGAGGGAGAGAAAGAAGAGGGACAGAAAGAGGGGGATGGGAACAAGACCTGCAGAGAGAAAGACAGAAAACATGAGATAATGGTAGGGGAGAGAGAGACAGGCAGACAGACAGGCAGACAGACAGACAGACAGACAGACAGACAGACAGACAGACGCCATAGCTCACAGCAGCTTTAGGCTTCAAACATGGCTGCAGCAAAACATCATTACGGTTTCCGCCAAATCACATATTAAGTAACCAATAGCGACCTTTGACCACCAGCCAAGGAACCCAATAAGAAACTTAAAACGGTGACACTTTCTTAAATGTTATAACAGGCTTCACTGTTGAGACGGTGTAGATTATAATGCAAACAACTAGCCTAAAAACCAACCCAAAATATCCGGGATGCCCCTTTATGAACTTGACCACTGTGAATCTTGACAGACGGGCACATTGTCGCCCAAGTGGAAGTGTGAGACATAGCAAAAGCACTGCTAAAGGAGTACTGCTTCACCTGCCAGTGTGGTTGGCTAGACAGTTCAAGAGGATGAACTCTGAATCCACTATTGGATCACATGACGCTGCCATGAAGCCCTTATTGTTCGGTGGGAAATTACAAGAGCATTTCTGGAAATGTTAATGGGACTTTTCTCTAAAGACTTAGACTGCACTAATTAGACAAGCTCTCAAGCTATGACACAGACCTGTAATCCTTCCCATGAAAGTGTTTGAGTATAGTATCACACATGTTAGAATGTATCGCCACCTTTTCACAGCTCTGCCCCGAGTGGCCAGCAACTGTAATATGCACTACTTTGTTATGTGGGTAAAAAAAAAAAAAAAACACCACCACAATAATTAAGATGAAGAAAGATTAAATATGGGTAGGGACATATTACATCTTAATTTGAAATAAAAATGCAAAACCATCATTTAGTAGATTACATAGGCTACTTATATTTCAGAGCAAACCCATATAATAAATAATACATAATTGGTTCTACAGGGAAGGGTTGTCACATACAGTAAGTACACCCTGCAGTCAAGAGATCAGCAGCTTTGACAGTGAAATAACAAATTTCAATCACTGGATACAACCATTCAAAAACTGGGCACATGCATATCCAGTAACGGGGTGGAATCACTTTTTCCTATAGTTCAGTGATCAACATTTGTCTCCTTTTTTTATATTATGGAAGCTGATGTAAAGTTAACAAAACATGATATACCCTAGTCAAAATCAACATGACAGTACAGAACATGATTTGGTCACATACATTTTAAATTAGAAAAAAAAAAATAGTTTAGCTGTGTTTTGTGAAAACATGAATAGATGTCGGGAGGTTTTATGATTATTTTATTGTTCATAGACATTAATAGCCCTATTCCACTGCATTGTATCAGCAAGTCATCTTATCCTTTTGGTTTTCCATTCACAAGAAGTTGTGGATAGTAATTGACACCAGGCAGTTCTACTTTACAAGCAAGCTGAGGCGATATGGAAAGATGACATGGAAAACTCTGCAGACAATTGATTGGTCCGAAAGAATTAGTGACAGATTTTTTCCACACGAATCAGATAACCGCACATTTTTTACATTTTGTGTAAATGAAAGTGGTTGAAATTAGGGGTCAGCCGATTAATCATTTTGCCGATACAAACTATTATCGGCAGAACTGGGCTGATATAGTGACCGATATAAAATACTGACCTATTAGTTGTTATTTGCTGCTGTTATTTTGGCATTGTAGATATTGGCTGATTAATCGTCTATTGGCATTTTCCAGCTGAAAACTATCGTTGTTATATTAGCCTTTAAAAAACCACTGTCGGTCGACCAATAGTTGAAACATTATTTACAAAAGCAATGTAATTTCGTAAAAAAATGCAAAGTCTGGTGTGTGGTGGTAAAATCTACAACATGAAATGCAATGAAAGCTGTTCACGCGGCTTTATTTTCTTTAGCATGCCGAGTCAGGGCAAGTTCTGCATTCGCCCCCCTCCAGCGTGTTGCTCGCTGCTCCCCGCGGTCGGTTGTTCGGTCCACAACCGACTCGTTGCCCTCGCAGCTCCCCATACGCGAGCTGCGTAACCATTTAAGGAGGTTTTGTGTCGCCGGTTCTGGAATATACTCCTTATCTGATGCAGGAAGTGAGTAACTGATCTTGCTTCGTCTGCGTGACATCTTGTAGTTTCAACACTGGTTACTAAAGCTGCAGCAAGTAGGTTACTCAGGCGGTCAGGTAAGCTGCTCCAATAACACGATGAGCCTGATTAAATACTAGAACCTCCTGTAATTATGCTTCTTATCCATCACACTACTATGTTGAAAATGCATTGACGGTTATAATCAATGCAAAGTTTGTTTTGATGGTTTGTTAGAGTTTCCGCTAATCAGCACAACAACAGCAGCCACACAAAGTAAATATGCCCATTATCGTCAGATAATTTATCGGATCGACGTTTATTGTGCAGCCCTAGAAAGAATTGTAGCTGACTGCATCGTTACACTACAAGGGTCATATCTTACTGCATGACACGATAATCGCACATTTCTTTTTTAGATCACCTTTTGTTAAATGTCAGCCAACAAAACCACACAGCGGTCAATTGAGGAGGTGCGCTGTGGTTTGGTTGCCACATCTGGATTGTTCAGTTATGTTAATAATAATAACTAATTTCAATGTGTAAATTTAATTAGAATAGCATGGTGAAATATCTCGTAAAACTTCGGTAATGACATTTAAAATCTTGATAAATGTCGTTTCAGATGCTTTTTGGCTGCTGCAATGAGCCTAATATTTTGTTCATTCACTTTTGTAACTCGTACAAACTACATCACTTCTCTCTCCTCTCCATGATCACTCTTTCATCACGTTTCCATGGATACCATCCCCCCAATCCTCTCTCTCTCCCTCCCTGCTGTTGCCTATTGCTTAAATATAATTTAATTCACAATGTAGCAAACTGACCATGACAATGCACCCAAACAGAACATTTATTAGCCTAAGCAGGTCTAAATATTTAATAATCAGAATAATGCACAGCAGCATTTGTGGTGGACAAAAAGTGCGCTGCCTCCACATATGGGGGTCAAAGGGCAACGAGATACAGATACACCAGTAAGATATGGTTAAAAATGCTCAAGGACACTTTCACGAGGATGACGTGAGGATGTACAGCTCAGTCCTTCACTTTGAATGATGCCTACTTTCCATCATACTCAGTACAAAGTTATTAAAAATGCTCCTAAAATTAAAAATCTTGATAAGTGGATACTTTCTAGATGTACAATTTCTGAAATCACGCAGTAAAAAGGTATCTGTAATAACCATCTGAATCTCCGTTCCTACTTGATTTTATCTTCTGAGGACATTCACTTTTATGTCTAACCACTTTCAATTACAAACTAGCAGAGATATCTGGCATTAGGACAGACAGCTTTCTTCTGGGACCTCACAACACACAGCACAGCGCAAACAGCAGCCTAACACTTACATGAGGGGGGGGGGGGGGCTCTAGCAACAATTAAAACCAAACGTGCTGCCATTTGCACATCTGTAGCTCTCCACGTTTACATTTAAAAATAATTAAACTCAGCTACACCATTTTTCGTTCCTACCCTCGCTTATGATCATGAAGGGTGGGTCATGACCAAAAGAACAAGATCACGGGTACAAGCGACCAAATTGGTTTTCTCAGAAGGGTGACTGGCTTCTTCTTTAGAGATCGGGTGAGAAGCCAAGTCATCTGCGAGGAGTTCGGCGTAAGGCCGCTGCTCCTTTGCGTGGAAAGGAGCCAGTTGAAGACTTGAGGTGGTTCGGGCATCTGGTAAGGATGCCCCCTGGGCATCTCCCTTGGGAGGTGTTCCAGGCACGTCCAGTTGGGAGGAGGCCTCGGGGAAGACCCAAGACTAGGTGGAGAGATTATATCTCCACACTGGCCTGAGAGCGCCTCGGGATCCTTCAGTCAGGGCTGGTTAATGTGGCTCGGGAAAGGGACGTTTTGATCCTCTGCTTCAGCTGCTGCCCCCGCGACCCGACCACGGATAAGCGGTTGAAGATGGATGGATGGATATATAGCTATATATATATATAGATGTATACACCATATTGTCTAGACTATACTAATGTGTTACACATGACACTAAAGTAGCCTGTGTTGTCCACTTAAATTACACAGCGGTGATGTGCAAGCATCAATCAATGGAAACTAGGGCTGGCCCCAAATATTCGATTATTCGGGTAATCGTTCGATGAGTATGTATTCGATTTAAATATTGGGATTCGAGTATTCGTTTTTTCACATTATGCATGCATGTTTTCCCATTAAGCCATACTGTCTCCATATAAACCCACATGTTGAAATGTAATGACCTGCCCTACACATAAACCCAATTGATTGCAATTGGCTGTTTGTTAGAAGAGAGGGAGGCTATTCATTCAACAAACACTCTTATTGGGTAATACAGGAGGTATTATGCTATTTGACAGCTCTGACTATGATATATATATATATATATATATATATATATATATATATAGATATATATCTTTCCATGGCTCTGATAAAGAGGTGCTAATTAAACTGACA
This sequence comes from Forbesichthys agassizii, assembly GCA_026546735.1. NCBI lineage: Eukaryota > Metazoa > Chordata > Actinopteri > Percopsiformes > Amblyopsidae > Forbesichthys > Forbesichthys agassizii. The sequence goes on along the minus strand of JAODLL010011833.1, from coordinate 24,593 downwards.
ATTTAAATTGTCTGCAGTCTCTACAGTCTCCAGCAGGGTACCGGCATCCACACAGCTGTGCAACAGTTAAACACATGCCACCCCCGTACGGCCTTTGGAACAGAGCATCCTCCATCACCATGGCCAAGTGCGCCACTGTCAAGACAAATGCAGAGTCACAAAAAAAAGGAACTGGCGTAAAACCGAGAGGCAGACAAACAGAAAAGTGAACCGGGACAATAACAAGGTGCAGAAAAGAGAACCGGGAGAATACGGTGGCAAACCAATGAGAGTAAACAAAAGGGCAGAAATATGGGCCACAGACAAAAACTACACTGGCGTAGGCGTGCTTGAAACCCATAAGCATGCACATGTGCATGCACAATTAGTTGGCCAGAAAAAGGTTTGTAATGTAGACACAATAGAAGAAGAGGAGACTAACAACAGATGGGTTGAGGCAGCAGATTACAGAGGAAAGGATTTTAATTACAATAATAATAATAATGATGATGAAGACTTTTTTTTTTTTACATCTGACTGGTCATGTATTAAGGCATTCACTTAAATGGCAGCAGAAGTTCCTGCTGATCTTTTCTATGCATTTGTTTTGCCTGGAACTTGGAAGATAGACAAATTGAAGCAAACTTGTCAGACAGCTAGCAGCAACTTCGCACCACAAGATATGGCAGAGACACTATTTAGCAGGACCAACAGCTCGACAAAATGTGACAAGAATGTCTCCCACTTAATAAGCATTACATATTGGAATCACGTCATCTATTTACAACTTGCAGACATTCAGGGCAACGATTTACAACAACAAAACAAGATATAGGCCTACTGTTTCTCCCTACTTCTCTGACCTAACACGAAACAAACCACTGATTGCCGATGATAGCTTAATAGAGACAACATGTTTTACAGTATTTCATATTGGAATTGGAAGTGACATTGAGATTGTCCGGTGAAATCCGTTTGATAATACCTCCCATAAGCCAATAAGTCATATGTTTTAACAAAGAATGTGCATGAAAACAAGTCAAAGATTCACCTAGGCTTAGAAAGCAAGAGTCAAAAGCAAACCATTTCCCCCAGAGAGAGACAAAATGATCTAGCCCTAACCTATTGATAGCAAAACTCTCTGGTCTGCACAGGCAGGAAATGTTAGCCCGAACCCGGCCAGTGATGGAGATGTCCAAGTCAAATCTGAATCCTACGAAACTGATGCCAACAACATTTTAACCATCCAATTCCAAAAACCTATTTGAAATACTGCACGTTTGCAGAGCTTATAGTGATATGGAAGCCACATTCATGGCTGCCTGGATATTCTCTCTTCCTCTCAGAGCAAGTAGCGGCAAATGCTGACACAGTAAAAGGTACGGCAGCCCACGTATATAATGTTGTACAAAGCATTTGTCTTACAGGTTCCAGTTCCAATTCCAGTCATGCATTACAACTTCGATCTCTGAAAGTGTTGGCATCTGAACATTCGAGTTATTTTACTCAAATGGCCGTTGCAAGAATAGCGGTGAACCTGTTTAACTCCACAGACCAACGGCTTCATTGTTACACTTGTAACTTCAAAGAGCAAAGAGGCTCTACTAGGGAGAATGTGTTGTACACCAGATAAATATAAAATAAATTAAAAAGAATTATAAATGCATTGCATTGTTGCTGATGTCGATTGTCAACCATGACAAGGACTTATGTGTCAATGCATTCAGACCCTACCAAGAAGGTAATTGAAGGTTGTTATTAATACAATCATTGTAAAAAATCTCATGATACCATGTAATCAACTGATAAATCACTGACTACTATCGAACAAACTAATGGAAACTGTGATAACACACAGAGCTAATTCCTAATTCAAACCAAACCACAAATGTATTTGAACAATTCAGAGAGAGCATTTACATTCCCAGTAGGCATTAGCAACTAAAGCATATGAAAATGCACAAATGTCATTCAGCAGGCGTATAACCAACAGGCCCTAAACATTAGGCCTTTGTCCTTCCAGAAACATCATCCCATCTCTCTTTATTTTTTAACCCTGCCTGCAGCAGAGCAGAGCGCTGCAATGTGCTGACACCATCTTCTTCTGTTCTAAACCTTTTTACCCAAGCCATCGTCCCTTTAGTTATGGTAAAGGCAGCAGCTGAATACATTATAGGCCTAAGCTAGTATGCAGAAAAACCACAGTTGAAAATTATCCTATATAACGCCTTAAGAAAAAAATAATCCCTCTTCATCGTAACATAAAAGCGGTGTATTTCCAAATATTAAAGAGAAGTTCCTAAAAACTGTGAGATAAATCAAGCACAATAAAAAATGTTTTGTTTGTTTATTTTTTAAACGTGTGCTGCTCAAGCAGGAACCTCTAGTGCTGAAAAATGTAAGTGCCAAAATCTGCAGTTCCTCCAATGGACACTTGAGGATGGCTACAAAATAGAGTCAGTGCCCCCCCCCCATCATCATGTTATAATGTCGAACTTTACAGCAAACTAAATAAAATATATAAATAAAAAACATGTACAAATATTGTTTTGTTCTCTTCAGCTAGTTTCCAAATTCTCACGTGGTGATTTTTATATAAAATCAATTGAAAATATTCAACTTCCAACCTGTTCTTGAGAAATCCTATGGGTGATGTCAAAGAGAGTTTGACTATTTATCTACACACTATGGTGCTGATCTATGTTACCTGGCTTGCATTCAACAGCAGATTGTGATTCAGATTCAGACAACTTCATCAGGCCACGTTTATAACTTTAGCACATGTATGATCCATAGATGCAACATGCCATGATGGCTTTGGGGAAGCGATGCATTCCATACATTCCAATACCATCAGAATAGGTAAAAGAGTTCAATGTGGGGTCACACAATTTATATCACGAGTAAAATAAAATATTCAAATCACAAGCACAATAGAAAATACCACTAACACTTTTAAAATGTACATCCATTATTTAAAGTGCACGAATCCCCAGATCATAAAATGAACCTGTCTCACAATGGTCTGAACCCTCACCCAGGCTATGTGATTTTGTACAGCTCTGCATAAACAGAGGGCTACCCACAGTATATGTTACATTTCACAGATTTTGTATTTTATTTCTATGCTCTATTAGGAATGGCATTTCATAAAACGATAGGATATAGGTTGTGGAACACAACTTTTCAGCCACTCTTAAAATATAGCTCCACTCAATTACATAACAAGAGGCTCCTCAATCTCTGATAGGCTATCACAATACAGTGATTATTATGCCTACAATAGCGGTATATCGATACGACCCGTCTGAAGGGCCAATATCAATACAGTACACTCTAGACCGGCAGGTGATGGTAGCCTGTTTGTGACACATAACCTAAAGCCCAGGCAATAGATGAACTGCTTCACTGCATCTTCCCAATGATGTGTCAAAGTAGCCTGCCGCAAAGTCAAGAGCTCTGAAAACATGCCCCAGGATGCATTCTGGACAACTTGACTGTCAGGTAGAGGCTATAAGTCCCTACTGTCATTGACATTCTGCTCACTGTTGTGATATTGTCCTGAACATGTGCTCTCTCTTCAAAACGGCCGGAGAACTTTAACGGACAAATTTTATAGCATTAAAGATGAGCCTGCGCACGAAAGCTTTACCTCTTATCTCTATTCGCATCATGGGACATATATTTGTGATTGACAGAAATGGGCGAATGTGACCTGTTGTAGCCCCATACCGTACTCCTTTATGCGTCTCTTTCTCATTCTCTCCATCCACCCGTCGTGCCGAAATTGTTCCCTACGCCGAAAATGTGCCTTTATCTAAATCACTATTGTTATTCGATAAGACAAAAGGGACAATTGTCTTAAGTAGTGTTTCTTCACACTTGGTCTCATCCAGTGGTCTCATCCATTAACAGCCTATATGCTACTCAAATTAACAAGTTGTTATGGATGTCTGCAATGGTGACTAGCATGGCAACAGTATAGCCTAGGCAAAGGAAATGATGCAATGAGCAAATAATGCTTAAAAGCACAACACACCAAACACGCATGCTAATATTAAGATGTAGTGTTACTGACAGTTTTCTAGCGGTTGCAATAGGCAAAGAAACCATTTCGGCGGATGGACAATTCGGCATGACACCCCCTTGCGACGCCATCTGTTTGTGGCAAGAGAGAATGTGGAAGTAAAAAAGAAAAGACGACATTTTGACTATAGTTTCTGACCTACATCGATCATATGTTGTCAGTACATCACGAAAATACGCGAAATGTTCCCGGTCAGAGCGTCATATGATCCAGAAACGGCAAGGCGTATTTTCGGCGCTGGTCAGGAGGAATTTGATAAGTTGCGGGAGGAATCCCTCGCCTCGCCGGGCAGGACAAGTCAATGCTCAGCTAAACAGTGCATTATTTGCATGCATGCCAATAAAAAAATAATTACTCACCTGATTCCAAAATCGGTTTATGGTGGCGACCTGACTGTGATTCTTTTTTATTTGGGAAAACAACGTTACAACGGTGGATCCCCGTTGTGTGTAGCAGGAAGGAAGGGAAGGAGAGATGGTGACGTGAATGAATAAACAACCGAGCTCCTCCTCAACGCTCCAAGTAAAGGAGGAATGTGTCTGACTTAGTAGATTTCCCCAAATAGCAATTATTTCCCTAGTTACAACCCTTACTAAATAACTATTAATTTTACAAGGGTTGCAGGTTATAATGCTAGGGCTATAGGCTACAAATGCTACCAACGATTCATCCACAGTGTCAATCGTAACGTATAGAATTTATTCTTTAAAAAATTTGCCTACGTCGTGACTCGTCACGTTTTAGTAGGCCTTCTTCAAATTCCATTCAAAACTACGAGATATTTCAAATTGTACATTTCATACAGTAGACTATACTGTAGAAGTAGACTATTACAATCAAATTACACCAGATGGCGCTATATCGGCGTTCAAATACATTTTGAGTATTTTGCGCCTGATTATATTATTTGACCACATTTGTTTATACTGATAAATCTGTCCTTTTTAAGTGTAGGTAATTACAGCAGATAACATTTATATGCTGTCGATAACCACAAATACCATTGAATAAATAAAAATAGCATAGAAAATACATTGTTACCTACCTCAAATTGCAACACAATAAGTGTGATGCAGGTAGGTCGAATGTGGACAGAAGTAAAGTTATTTATATATAGTGTAGTCTACCTCTAGATTTTTTTTCATTTTTTTTTCATGGTTACCATAAAACCTTGAAACCAACTTACAAATGTTTGTAATTTACAAAGGTCTGCCACTAGAGGGCAAAAGAACTCCATGCAAATATTTCAATTGCGTTAGAGCCTCTATTTCTCTCGCTCGTTGAGGCCATTGCAATATGTAGGCTAAGTGAAAAGAAAGGATGTAGCTACAGGCCATATACTCTTTATACTATATTAGTAGTCCTGTGATCCTTTGATTTAGTCCTGGTATGTCAAAATTCTGCCATGATATGATACTGTTGTCCACAACATTTATCATGGTGTGCTCCATTGACTGGATTAGACTTATCAGTTACATATCAACAGCCTATGATTATGATATGACTGACAAAGAATATGGTCTTCACAATGCCATCGACAAAACTAAATTAATCTTAGATCATTCAGTCTGGGACATTCATCAAAAGTCTTTAGGTTTGATTAGACAGAACATTAAACTGCAACTGATTTACAATAAAACATAGGCTACTGTTTTCACCCTCACACATTAATGCAGTATGGGTATTAAATATGGTATAGGTCTACCATTATGTGATTATGTGATTAGAACTATTATGGTGCATCCTTCAAATTCACACTTTTTCATGCAGGATACTGTATGCACCATGTGTCTTTGGAAGTAGCTTAAAATGCCTATCCTGTGCTGTGGCTGGTTGATGTCATAAAACGATCCAGCTCCACATAGCCCGTCTAGACTACGATTAAGCTGTGCTTCATTGCATGTGGGATGCTGTCCATTAGCCTATAGCACTCTCTCTCTTTCCCTTCTGTTCTGAGTGTAACTATTTTGAAATAATAATTGGATAGGGTACAATCCAGTTTTCTATCCGGTAGATAGAGTATGACTATAGGAGTCTGTAAATAATCTTTGCTATGTTTTCTCTGCCTTACAGTGCAGTTTACGCATGAAGGTGTAGAAAAAAGCACTGTAACATCACCGCACTTGCTTGTGATAGCATTGGTCAGTTCCTTACATATTTGTCAGTGCATAAACCTCCCTTTTTAGACCCACGGGTAAGACAGAATGGGAGGAAATCTGTGGCAGAGCGGGTGCGGTTAAATCTCCCAGCTGGTCTGGGAGTGTTTTGGGTTTCTGGAGCTCCTGGAGGAAGTTTTAACAGAAAAGTTTGTTTTGCTAACCCCTGATGTCAGCCCATGACATACATGAATGGATGTGTGTGGGTGTGGGTTTGCGTGTGCATGTGCATGTGCATGTGTGTGTGCGTGTATGTATGCATGAATGTATGTTTTGGATTAAAGGATGGAAGGACGGACACCAGAAAATGAATCATCATTCAAATAGGTCAGATAAGATCCAATATCTGTAGAGTTTGTAGGGACGTCATCGTGGACATTTCTAATTTACCGCATCAACACTATCACTACAGTGATACTGAGTATAGGAAGAAGCTTTAATTCTAGGATAAACATTTTCATAGATTGAAATACTCCGACACAAATGTCACATGCTGTCCATTACAAAAGCCTTAGTGTTATGTTAATGTTATGTGTCATTCGTATCTCACCTTAACTAAAAACCACTCCTAGAGGACAGAGCATATGGTTCCTCAAATCTCCAGTTATTCATTTTATCATACTAGAACATGATTAAACTAGAACATGAATAATATACTAATTCCCACCCAAATCATACTACTTTGCATGTAACATATACTTTGGTTCGCCATGTGTTTGCTATTTACTCGGCCTGGTTAACACACATTCTCTCTGTTCAGTGCTCAGCTTGTTTTATAAGGGTGTAACAGTATTGCCTCATGTCTCCTCTGACAAACATCACCAGACCCTCAGCCTTTTCCAGGCATATGCTTAAAGGGAGTGTTGGGGTGACTGAAGTTCACATGGTTATATCCAGTCCCCCCGGATTACACAAGATGTTGCAGACATTTATTTTCCTGCAAAGGTTTGTTTGCATGTGTAGGTGATGTTTTATGAGCATCACCTTATAATGCTTGTGTATTGTCATGGGTTTAAAGCAACATTGGACAATTTTGCATATTGTCTCTACAATCGGGTTTCAAATAAACATTTCCAGACGTATTGCATTGTAATGTAGTTTCAGAAATTAGGGTTTATCAAGGGAGATGAAATAAAAATCTACCAATAGCATCGCAAGGTGTCTCATGTTGGTTTCACCTGGGCTTGGTAAGAGACGTTGCACTACTACTTCTAGTAATTAAAAGTACCACTAAAAGCTCAAAGTGCAATGAAATCCTGTCTATTCAGATTGTAATTAGCTGCGTCCACTTGCACATGTTTCAGAAACATACCATGTGGTTGTATGGCAAGCATGTGAGGGAAGTGTGTACAGCAGAGTGGAGGTCAGAATGTGTCATGAATCCCATTCCTGCAGGAGTGGGCTTAATTTAGCAGAGGTCGTCCCCCCCCCCCCTCCTAAGAAGGGGGCAGTAATTAACACAGTGGCACCGGCATACTGCCCCAGAGCCAGCAAGCCAGGGCCTAAGCCTTTAAAGCGTGTCTATTTCAAGATATATGGCTCCTGTCGGGGTCAGTAGTGTCTCGGAGAAGACGCAGTGGTCTGAAAGCACAGCCTCGCGTGAAATCAGGTTTAGTAATGCAGCAGCAGACAGACAAGCAGACAAGCAGGAAGACACATCTTAATAAGCAACTGGGCAACAGCCTAACTTGCCAGGTTTTTATCATCTACATTTATGTGCACCCCCCCTCCCTCCTTTCCCTCCACATATCTCAATGATACCTTCTGGATAGCAGTTGGAAATTTTAGGATTTCAACATGTAAAAGATTATGCCTAATGAAACTTTAAAATATTTCAAGACAAAAGGATATTGAGTTCAATAGATCTCAAGGTTGAACATAGAGCTAATGCAATTGTTAATTGCCTGTTTATTTGTCTATTAAATAGATTACTGTTGACATACTATAAGAGGAAAACGGGCAGCACTACAGTTTGTCTGCTATCTTCAATGAGTTGTGATTTGGTCCTGTGTGAGTAAAATGATTATATTTGATTTGAGCAGTGAGAGCAGTGCGAGAACACACTTAATCATCAACAAGCTCAAGATCAAATGTGGATACATTATTCACAGGATTTAATCACATTGAATTCAAGCGATCTGTGATCTTTCTTTTGTTGGGACATGTTACTGTCTAATTAAAAAGTTGGTACAGAAAAAATGCCTCATGTTTTGCAATCTCAATCAAACAAATGTCATTTATATCAGAGTTGATCTTATGTTATAGTTTATTTTTCCAGAATGTACAGTATATATGCAAACTATGGCAAATATCAGCTTTATCATGTTACTTGACATACCCTTGTGGGCAATTAAGGATATATCGGGGTATAGCTAAAGGACACTTGAGCCATATGAAATACCATACTAACACTACTTTCCATTCACCTTCATTCCACATTTTATTATTGTTCAATCCACCTACAGTATATTCCTTCAATCCTTATTGTTTTCAACAGACATGAGATATTATTGCCTTCGCCGCTGACTTTTTTATGGACTTACAGCAGACGGCATTCCAGCTATGTTTTGTTTTACATGTTTTAACAGGCCTCATGTCTAAAGGAAATCCTTATTAGAAAGCCTTGCACTGTGGTGCTGACCAGTCACGTTTCCTAGAAAGCATTGCTTTTAATCAGTGTGAACCTAGCACACTTTGTTGTTGTGTGTGTGTGTGTGTGTGTGTGTGTGTGTGTGTGGGGGAAGGGGGGGGGGGCGGGGGGCTGATTTCTCTTACAAATCCATGTCAGTTGAAAATACAACTTCACTGTATGATATCTATCAGAAAATAACTATAAAAAAACTGCTATCATGATATATCTTTAAAAAGAAAACACTTCTACATACCAAGTATACTAGTGCAAATTTTAAATTCTATTTAAAAATAATATGCTGTAGTCCACAGATAATATCAATCCACAATTAGGAGCACAGTGTAACCTATTAGGAACTATTTAGAAAACATTAACTTAAAGTTATTTATTATTTATGCTGTTCTTCCTGCTAATATAAATGTTAGAATGTGGTCATGTCTAATGGTGTAATCTGTTCATGATGGCAGTGGCAGTCAGAAGGGCCCAATGGGACATTCCCCTTCGACCTCAGCCACTGCCAACAACAAACTACTAATGAGAGGTGGCGATTTCATGACATTTTAGACACTTTTGACTCATGACCAGTGATGACTCAGTGGTCATGAGGTCATGAGTGAGGAGTTCAAAACTGTTAATAGTAATTCAGATGCTGCAGCTAGATGTAAAGAAACACTATATTTTGGATAGGGATATACTATGTTAAAGGAACATCTCAGATTAGGAAATTAGATATTGCTTTTAGGTCTCATTGTGACTACTGGATCCTCAACCTACGGTATGGTCTCCAGGGACAAGAAAGCCACAATGACCATCAAAGACCCTTTGATGTGCTGTGTGCAGTATTAGGCATCCCTTGATATGACTAAAACCGAGGGATTTCATTCGCTAATGGTTTCTTGTCCAACCCCAGTTGAGGAGGATGTGAGTGCTTTTCCAGAATCCGTGGGCAGCTTACATATGAGAAGGCAATCTAGCTCAGCTGGGACGGACGGTGAGAGTGTGTGCGTGCGTGCGTGCGTGCGCGTGTGTGTGGTGGGATTGGACTCATAGCGGTCATGGGCGTACATCCAGTACTAGTACAAAGAACTGATAGAGACCTTGTGATTCTGAGGATGGAGGGATGTAAACTGTGCACCTGCTACGGGGTTCTCCCTCCTCCTTTTGAAAAAGAGCGCTTTACAGCCTGAGGTAAACGTCTCTAGCACAGGAGAGGCCTTTGTTTGATGAAGAGGGTCTTGTTGCACTGGGGGGAAATCCAGTCCACCCACCTGTATACTGTATATCTGAGATACTGAACACTTGCTCTCTTCTGAATCCATTGTGGGGTTTTTTTGTTGGTTTTTTTGGTCCCTTGAAGGAGAACATGAATTATAAACATACAAGCATGACCACATCTGAAGGGCAAGTAGTAACATATTTAAGATAGTCCAAATAATCCCCCCCCCCCATCACACACACACACACACACACACACACACACCAGCACTATGCCACGTTTTGGTAGGCCTATATTCCAGAAATGAAAACATGTAAAAGCTTGTTATTTAACTTCTAAGGCCACCCCAGCTTACAGTATATAGAGTTTAGAGAACAGCTAGCTAGCACATATAGCACATCAAATCATTTCTGTTTCTTACTCAAATGTTTATTTTTCCACCTTACAAAATAAATAAATACAAAATGCAAAAAAATATATATAAATCCTATTTTGCACTTGTGTATTTAGCAATCAAGTATTAGGCACTTTATTATTCAGGCCACTAGGAACGTTGGATGATTTAATTATATATTGACATGACAAAATGCTGTAACTATTCTGATATCATATTGGTTGTTTACAATTCCTGGTGGATGACCGTCCAACTATTGACAAATATACTACATCTCTGGATAAAAGCATCTACAAAATGCCATAAATGTAAAATGCAAATAATCAAAATGTGAGATGAAGCCTTAGAATGACTCAAGGCAACTTCATATAATGTCCGTCACAAGGGTTCTACAAGATGTTGGGAAATGGGAAAAATACATTTTGATAGAGACAACCAACTGCCAAGTTTATTTTATTGTTTTAAGACGTACTTATATTTCACTCATGATTAAAGAGCTGAATACATTTCCTGAAACCTAGTCTAATAGAGAGGAGAAATTGTGACGAAAGACACATGAAAGAATCTGACCATATCAGTTTCATTCAAATGCATGTCCATTATAGGTAATTAAAGGATGGCCCCTGATGTCTTGTCACCCACATTTCCACATGATGGCTCATACATGTGTGTCAGTTATCAGGAAACCCCATTAGTAAAAGGAAAAGGATATGAGATCTTCTGATGATAATCGGCTCGTCACTGCATCCTGCTATTTTCATCCAATGAGTCACTACAATGTTTAAAGATGCATTGTACCCACTAAGTGTCCCTATAATCTTGACAGTGGCATCTGCTTGCCACGGCAGTGGTGGGCTATTAGGCCTACTTGTCTGAAACCATCACAAGGCTATTGTAATTCTCTCCAAATCACTTTCATGTTGCTTGTTTGATGTCTGACAGCATGGTTTGATCATTTCTGTGAAATGTGACTTGTGGATATAGTTACGAAACTAAGCTAGCAATAGTCCACAAGGTAAGATATTTCATATGAAACATGCGTCATGCTGGAAATGCAATGTAATGCATATGTATACTTGTAGCAGATTATAAAATGTCATACTTTTTCTGGAGCCATTGGGAAGATATTATATTATACTGTAAATCATGTTGCGATTTCAATTCATCTGAGGCAACCAATGGGAAAATCTATATTTTTTTACGCTTCTCTTTTAGTAGTCTTCATTTTCTTTTCACTATATTTTCTAGGACAAGGTTATGTGCAATGAGAAGATAGCTACAGTATGGTAGCCTACAGCAATGCCAAAACTATATTGTGGAGCCATGGAATCAGATGAATGTGATACTAACCTAAGTGTTCACACAGTAATGTATGTTCTCTTTATAATATCTGCGACTAACCAGTTTTGGCGTGACTGATTGATAAATGACGTTGAAGTGCAGCTGGGAAATATACATTCACATTGAAAGTGCATTTTTACTCACACGCCTACATGTTACATAATTTCCTGTTCCCATCTAGTGTGACTGGACTCATACGAGCGGGACTGGGTTAGGCTGGGCTCGGCTAAAACCTCCTGCGTCTCAGAAGGTCAACACTCACCAATGTGTGGCTGTCTTTGTTCTTCTTTAGCTCTTGCTCTCTCTCACTCTCTCTCATGTGTCACTCCATCAGTGGTTGATGCGTCCCTCCTAAGACGTCTCATCTTTCACCTGCAGCTCTCTCCCTGACTGCCGTTCCGCAGACTCAGCAAACGGCCAAGCGTATGAAAAAGCCACCATGGACACTGCTACACACTCATCTGAGCTCCTCAGAGGCTATGTGGTTTTAGAGAGTGCTCATGTATCACGTATGTCCGTGGATAAATAATTTCCCTCCCAACATTTCACCCATCCTTCCACCGCTGTGCATTTATTATTTCTCAACTGGTTGGAGGGACACAAGAGTGACAGTGTCATTCCAGATGCTAGCTCGCTACATCTTTTTACAGGAATCAATGTTTTTAGTCAATATGTGCTACTACAGCATTCCTAGGACCAAGCTACTTTTCAGCTGCGGGTGCTGTAATTCCACATTGTCAGAGGCTATTGTATTGTATTGTACAAGCAGCATCTGTTGTCATCTTAAATTGTCTATTGATGGTGAGGAGGCGCCTAAACTGGCACAATTATCCTGCTTCCTAAACTGGCAAAACTGCATTTCCCTCCACAAGTAAAGAATCAGCATGTTTCTTAGAGCCAAAGGTGGAGAAGGGCTGAGTAAATATGTTTATCTTTTCTTCGACAATGGACTTCAAAGCTTTATGCTAACGCACAGCTCCAGTATACATACAGTAAAATATTCAAACTCATGCTAATGTGCTGTGCAGGTCATACACCCTGGGTGCAGGCTTAGCCATTGTATCGCTTTCTGTTTGTTTGTTTGGCCTTGGTTTTAGGTTTAAAGGGAAGATTTTTCTTGCATAAAGTTGGAATGCACAATCCTTACTTTGAACAGCTATACGCTGGGTTAAGAAGCATAATGTTGTTTTGGAGGGGTAATATAATCTTTTAAAGAGCTAAACAATGATTTGTGATGATTTCTTGACATTTATGGAGCAACATAATCATTCAAATGTAATTCATTATCATAATAATGATAAAAAAGTCAAACATATGAATGTGCGTTTAAGGTATATTTAATTATTAGTATATTTGTATGTAGACCAGCTGACAAGACACAGGATGCCAACATTATGGTTTGATCCACTGTTAATACGTTTTGACATAACCCTTATTCATGTCTGGAAATGTTCAAGTCACACAACAATAGTGACATCAAAAATATACTTGGTGGCCAAGTGTAAATTCAGCAACTGGAAAATAAACTGGAAAAGTCAGCATCTGTGTAGCTTGGACTAATCAGTTTTTAACACCAGCAACATGTCAAAACAATGTTTAAAATGTCTGGTCCGAGGTTATCAGATTTGGGTTAGCAAATATCTTCTGAGAAACATGATGCTACTATTTAATAATAAGTCATCTATACCACTCATAATCATACACTGGCCCGGTAAATGAATGTTTACCTCCCACTCAAGAACTACCTGTTCATTGTAAACATTAGTTTGTTCTTGCCAAGGGCTAAGTACGGTAGTGTGTAAAGTGTGCCTCAAAAGCAGCCATCATTCAGAATAAGTTTAAAATTACACTTTATATAACAACATGTTAGATAATAAATAATGCTGTCTGGTGATCTCTACCTCCAGTAATTTTGACCCTCTATAAACAAAGTCAGTCCTTCATTGGCAAGCAGCGCCAGCCGTTACTTTCAAAAAGTCTGTTACACAGTCAAAGTCTGGGATGCTAACTGCATCAAGATCTGCCTACTTGACAGGAGAGGTATTATCAAGTCTGGCTGTTTGCATGTGTTGTGAATATGTTCAATACATAGGCTATGGCTACTGCTTAAAATAAACAGAAAGACTGAATTTAATAAATTAAGCATTGCACTAGTGTAGTGCCGGAATGCCACATATTCTGAGTGAGTGAGGGACATTGCTTGCAGGGTTATATGTCTGTTAAACATTCAGCACAGGTTGCTTATGTGACGTAGTGCTAATGAACGCGAGAGCCTGAGACTAGTCCTTCCCATGCTTAACATCAAATATAGCTATAGTGAAGTCAAAACTGAGGGGGCTCAGTTCACGTCTAGGCTGGATGAAATAGACCTCATCAACATGAGAACCCTCACATGGACCACATCATGGGGAACCATATCTACCAAACTAATAATAACCCGGCCCATATGTAATAGATTCCTGTCCTCACGCTTGTTGGAGTGTAAGGTCCCTGTGTGTATGTCTGTGTGTGTGTGTTTGAGAGAGTGTGTAGTCATACATGGTCTTGCACAATAACCCATTGAGATGCAACCAGGGAATCTGCCTCAGGTTCCCCTTGACATCACATTAACTACAATAAGCCAATCAATCGTTGCCCCTTCCCCAATGTGACTGTGGCTGTGCCCATTGGGGCCGAGGTGACATCAACGGCCCTGACAGATTAAATGGCCAATTATGGGGGTGGGCAGTGGGAATTTCAGGGTGTATTTTATAATTGACAACAATATCAATATAACCTTTTTGTTATGCAGATGGAGGGATGTTTTGAACAACACATATTCTTAAAATCTAGAATTGTTTACAATTATGTATGAATAATAATTTGTCTTGTCTTGTGGTGTCATGGAATTGTTCGAAAATTGTACGAAAATAACGTGTCACTTTTACATTCATCACATGAAAGAGTTTGCAAGATGTGTTTGTGTCATTTATTGCTGCATATGCTTTTGATATTTCTTAAGCAAACTTGCTAAAGAGCATCAATGTTTATTCTGAAGCTTTCACCTTGAAGGTCATTTCTGGATGTTGGAAATTTCAAAGTTGTGAATTTAGCAAGTTCTGTAGACGTTATAAACACAGCATTAGTCTATTAGTGTAGCTGTAACCACTGATTACATTCTGAAATGAACTGAACCAAAAACATGCTGAAAGAGATTGGTAAAATGGCCCGCACAGTGACAGTGGCCACAAATAAAATGCTGTTGAACTCATGTCAAAAACAAGGTTTTCTGTACTTTTGTGCTACTCACAATATAACAGAGATAATATGAGATAAAGAAGCCTTCTTGTGCTAAGGGCAGTCAGTTTGATACGATTATAGGCTAGACCTCACAATCCCATATAAGGTGCACTTACATCTGCTTATTTCTATACTGATTGTTCAATCAAGCTTGATAAAATGTTCTGAGCTGCTGTGAGAGATGACAAGCTTACATAAGATGATGAAAGAGGTCAGGAGAAGGAAGATTATCTAGTTCTCAGAAAACTATTCTGTAGTCATTGTTTGTGTTTGTGATTGAGTAATCATCTTACAATATAACTACAGTGATTTATGTGTAGTACAGCCAGAACCAACAAGACAGCCTCTTCAAAAGGTCTGTTTTGTTTGTTCAGTATCTGCCTATCTATCAGGGAGGTCACGGCCAGCTTCCTCTCTAAACCATGTCCATATTTGTCTCTTTCTCTTAGCTGCCTGTTTAATGAGGGTTAAGTGATGGTTTTTAAGGCCAAAAACATCCTGTCCTTCTATCCGATCCCCCTTCCTCCACTCTGGGTTGCTTCTTTCTCTCTCGACCCTATCCAGACATTCTGCTATCATGAAAAGAAGAATCTGTTTATAGACTTGCTATGGCTGGAAGCTCATATCGTCAAACTGAACATAGATAAGTGCACGAAGATAGTTGCACGTTTAGTTTCAAGCCATAACAATGTTTTTGTAATGCTTGTTTCAACCACAATGGTAATTCATGACACACCTGCCGAGTATAACTTTCATTAGCAGCACGAATCACAGAAGGTAAAACAATAAGACTTTTTATTTGTGAATTATATCTTTAAAGGGTCAGTGTTGTATCGTACTGTATGTACTTTCAACTCCACCCCATGTCTCTCATGAGCTCTCTCATGTTCCCCAGAGTGCTGATGGCCTTAACTGGAGAATATCCACTTAACTGGAAGATCTTGTTAAAACCAGAACAATTTGTTCTACCCAAAGGGGGACAGACTGAATCCAGCAAAACATATGCACGCCATGAGAAAAGGTTCCCCCAAGACAAACTAGGTAATTAAAGCAGATGAGTTACACACTCTGTGATGGCCATCCTCTTGACGCTTCATTAAATCAGTCTCAGCCAAACACACATAGGACCTCACAGTGTGTATGTTAGTTGGTGCAACAGGATGAGCACTGTACTGAATATGAAAAATGACAAAGTCACTCATCAACTTGATCTCTGTTAAAAGTATAGTCCGATTGTAGGCTAATATCTACACACGGTCCACTAGCTGTCTGTTCTGTGTGCGCACAAAAAACATAACTCCACACAGGCCTTGCTATGTAAATGGGAACACAAACAAAGTGGTGCAGAGTGTACCACGCAATATCCTATAGCAGAGGTCAAACAGGAGGTCGGGACTCCTAGGGGGTCCTCAGAGGTATTGCAGGGGTTCCTCCAAATGATGTAATCCCCAATTATTTTTAATCCATAAATTCAAATGTCAGAATACATTTACATGAATTAAACATGTGCTACAGTATACTAATTTTAATGGCGTAGTTACTGGCCTACTTTTATACATGGTACTATAGGTTGCCCTACACAGTATTGTTGGCCCGGCAACTGTTATAGGCTAGTATGTTATAGGCTACCATATGTGATAGGGGGTCCCTCTGCCATGTTTCTATCTGTCAAGTGGTCCTTGGCCCGGAAAATGTTGAAGACCTCTGTCCTATAGCCTTCACTATGCGTTTCCAGTGTGGAAGGCAGCTCCTGCAGGGATGGCATTGAAAGGAGAGCTGTTTGTTTTGATTGTCTTAAGATAATGATACACCGCAGCGGTTTTCGCTCGTGTGTGGGAGCGACTAAATTAACAAAAGACGTAGAAAGTCCCACATTTGATAACGCAAGCACTAGGCTACTAGATGTCAATGTTGAGGTTCGTCCTTTACTAGCGGTCAGTAATTGTCCCGCAACTTCCTTTTTGCTGTTTTCTGGGTTGTCCGCACCGACTCAGAAAGCAGCTGAAAGAGCGTCCTCGCACGAGCATGCATGCGTAGTACTGTAGATGTAGATGTATAGTAGTAGTACTAATACTAGATTTATAGTACCAACAAGCTTTCTCCAGAATGGCTATACCTGACCATACCTACACCTTTAATCTTAAATTAAAGAGACACCCCGTGATCTGATTCTGGAAATGCCCTTGTTGCATAATGAACCCAGCAGTACACTGGTACAAAACACACAAGAACACACCGGTGCCGTGTTCTGACGATTTATGCTACCCTTCAAATTGTGCTTCCTCGACATACTGCGCATGTGCCCAGCCGTTATTGCGTAATTTTCATCATGCTTAAAACAATGCCCATAGATTTCTGTTAGGTAATCTGGATTTCTAGCTAGTACTATTTTTGCATGTTTTAACTAATGTATAAGGCTTCTGATCATTTTACTTGTAGAATATGATTCGGTTAACGTTATGTGCCAAATTTAACATTAGTATATTTAATAATTATAGTCATAATTCCCATCATTAACAACCAATTTGGGCATATTTCTAATGTCCCATGCCATTTTCCGAAAGAGTATGTAGGCATACAGTTACATGTGCAATGTATGCAACAATAAGATGTTTTTATTACATTGTACTGTGATAGTTATAACTTTATGGGAACAATGAACACGCAATGTAGCCATTTTCCATAGGGCAGAGCTACAGAAGCATTTATCGCAGCATAAATCGTCAGAATGCCGCTATGCTCCGTGTGCTCCTTCCCACAATCCCACCCACTGTGACCATAAGCACCAGCCGCTCTCTACCCTTCTGCAACAGCTGCATTCAAACGTTACGGTGAGCTCAAGAGGGAAACGGGGTTTCCGGAAGGGCTATAACACAAGTGAATACCTTTTTAATGTGAACTTTCTAGTCAAAAGAATGCAACTGCAGTTTTAGTTTGCATAAAATCCAGTGTTTCCTTTTTCTAATTATAACTGACTTTTTATGATGGATGCCCAGTCGTCACAGCAGGAGAACATATGAAATTTAGATGTCTAAATAAAATATAATCTTGCCATTTTCTTATGTCACACTGTCCCCCTCGTAAATTATCTCCCTCATAAATTGAACAACATTATAATAAAATATTACTTGGTGTGTTACTATGGTGAGAATAACCCCCCCGCTGCCTCTTTAACAGTAATAATGTTAGCATTTCAATCACGTCTTGGCTTCCAGCATATCTCACTGTTATTTAAGAGCCAAAAATAGTCTCTCTGTTTTGCCTCATCTAACCTGCGTGACCTGTTGTCTAACTTCTCAGCCTTTGGATGTATCCAGGCTCTGGACGGAACTGCAAGGGATGCATCCATCACGCCCCTTTTTACATATGATCTTCATATTCAACATGATTCTCTATGATGGCCTCCCCACGGAGCATACCACATAGTGGTATAGTCCACTCCACACCATGTGACCACATCCAGACTCAGTGGGGGGTTATTAGAGGGGTTATTTAGAACCACATCTGGGAACGGTGGTTTCCTCTTATTCACCGTGTTTCAGCTAATGACTCACCTGGGCATAGATGAGTATTAGCTAGCATACGCCAGATTGATTTTGTATCACTTAGACTAGAGGATCTCAATGCAGTTCCCAGTTATACCTGATAGTGAGATCTCTCAGCCTGAAGGACACCAAGGTCACAGAGCACACAGCATTTCATTCACAGAGATTCCCAAGCCATCCGTCAATGTTAATATGTGAGCGCAATCTGCTGTGCTCAAATCAACATAGATACGGTGTTGAAGCAAGCCTGCAACCTTTCACAGTGGAGTTCCCAGAATAAACAGCAACCTTTAGCGAGCGTTTGAGTGCTTGCCATTCTCTCGTCGGTGGCCGACCGGGCCAGGTGTCTCATTGGGGTGGACTCATGCACCCTCCCTCCGTCAGCTGCTAAGGGGCAAGAACAGACCAGCCTGTGTATGGAGAGAGAGAGAGAGAGAGAGAGAGAGAGCGAGAGAGAGAGAGAGAGAGAGAGAGAGAGAGAGAGAGAGAGAGAGTGAAGGCTGGCTAGCCACAGGGTTGCCAAGGCAACAGGGAACAGTACAAGGAAGGCATGGTGATAAAAGAAGAGGGGTCTTGGGTTGATTTGGATAAACGCATACACCAGGGGACACCTTTGTGCATTATGCTTCTCTATATACACCCTTCTGAGATGGGATAGATTGGGGTGAAGGCAGAGTCCTAACAGCACATGATGCCTCTACTCCTGAGGTTGTGAAAGCGTGACTGCCTTTTCTATCATGTCTTCTCTTTCATATGCACCGCTTATGTGAAACATTGCATTACGGATGGTATATGAACACCTAAGAACATGCGTCTGCAGGTTTTTAATGAAGGAATTGATAAAATGTGTGTGGGCGTGAAATGGTTTGTGCTTAGAAACACAACGATATACAAGAGCCAACCAATATTTAACCTACTGTATGTGTGTAATGTTGACAATGATGGGGTCAAAAATAATATCAGATAAGCATTTGATCACGTTGGCAGTTCATCTTTGTGCACATATGGGTCCAGCAGGCGTCATATAAATTATGTTGTTAAGTTCCAATAGGTCCCTCTGTTCGATTCATGCTTTGTCTGACCTGCCTGTAAGCATCTAAAGTACATAATGTTAGTAAAACTCACTGTAAGTTGTTTTAAATGAGTATCTGCTACTGTACGTCATTACATAAATATAATGCCCACAGAATTACTGCATTGCAGGTTCTGAATAACCTCTCCACTCATAATTGGAGTGAAAGGGACATTTATTTTTGAGATATAGAATGAGCCAGACTCGACATTATATTTTAAATCAGTAAAACAAATCTTTGCATCCATCACTGCACTGAAACCTATATTATTCAAACTATATGATTGAAACATATAGTATTAACAAAGATATTGGAATAATAAGAAGATGGAGGCAATGTAATGCATTTTAATGGAACACTTTTGGTCTCTTAAATGGGCGTGTCACTAACGTCATTTTGCGGTCACAAAGTGAATATTGGGTCTGGTTACACCAGGCTAGAAAAGCTTTCCAAAAATCTAATGCGGAGGTGCCGTCTATTGAACCCTCTCTCTGCAAATTACATTCTCTCTGGTATGAATGTACTTTATGAATACATCACGTGCTGTCACATTGCTAGACCAATACACCATGTCATGCTTTGCCAACATCCCATCCCATCAGCAGGCCTAATGGCCTCCTGGCTTTCAGACCATGGGAACCCAGTGACTGTATTGACTTTAGATATGACCCCTTCCGACCAAAGCAAAATTGTGTTTTCCAAAAAGGAAGGAAGATATGGGCACTCGGGCACATGCAATGAAACAATCCAGGCCAGATATATACATTTTTTGTTCCTTTTTTATGTGAAACCTGATTGCTTCAGTACCTCAAATGCTAAATGTTACAGTATAAACTATCTGAATCATAATTTTAGGTTTATAAAAGGATCAGTTTTGTTGCACATTAATCCTGCATCTTTTTGAATTCGGACAGCGTAATCCTCACTGCACATGGATATTTCCAGAAACGTGTATTCCTAATCCATAAACAAGATGATTTCACACCATACTATGTAAATGCTTTTTTCTTTCTTTCACTTTCTCTTTTTTTAAATGTATTTTCTTGATGTGGCTTGGAAATACTTTGCCTATTTGAAGATTTTGTAATTTCATGTTGTCATTCAAAGCCTCAAAGGAATGCTCTAACTGTGAACAGCGAGCGCAGTCTCTAATGTTGTATGAACGCCAGATGAACGCTGCACATCTGTCTATGGTCATGATTACGCTAGCTGGACCTTTACCCAGCAAGTCATCGGGATTCATAATAGTTTCCACACATGCAGAATGAGTCAACTAACCCAGTCTATTTTGCCTGATTCTGTGTAGAAACTAGCTAGCTAGCTGTCACTCGATGTTTGATGTGTTAAAGGGCGACCCCTCGATTTGCATCCAGAATGCATTTAAACTCATCAGCGTTGTTTTGATGGATTTTCTCATTGCGCAAGCCCCTCTCGCATCTGAGTGCCGAGTTTCTCTCTCCTTCTCCCTCACAGTGCATACCTTGCTCTACCCCCTCCCCCTACAGCTGGTGGGTTCCTTTATCAATAACATGTTTTATTGAATTAAAGGTAGGGTCAGTTATTCTGGTGAAAGCTTGTTGAAATATAAACTCATTGAAATCTGCCTTGCCATAGGATGCTCCCTCTCAAGCTGCACCCCACAAATGCTGACTTTACCTTTAACCTACCGAGGACATTCCTGGATATACCCGAGAGATGAGGGATTATCTTCCTGTATTTGTAATATCTTTAAAACATTTGCCGGATTCGACCATAAGGCTATAATGCCCCACATGAAGCACAGATGATAGAATAGCATATTTTTTTAAAGTCATCTCAACCCAGTGACAACCTACTACCTATGATGGAGCTCGCTGAATAGGCATCGTCCATGTTTAATGAAATGGGATTATGGGACAGAGATCATTGGCCTATTCTTCAATGTCTGACTTTGCCAGCCAAACACACCTGTTTTAAAACACTTCATGTCTCCAAAATGAATAATTGGCAAAAGAAAAAAAAAATACAGTACATGACAGCTAACCAGCCAATAATATTGTAAACAGAGAGCAGTCACTAAAGTTCATTAGAAGCCCCTGCAGTTATATTCGTGTTGATATTACTAGCACTTTTTTGACGTATAATAATAAATTAACGCAAGTCCCGGCCGTGGGTCAGTGCCTGTTATCGCTCAGCGCCTGCTATCGCCCAGCTCCGGGCCACATATTCATCTCCCGTCAGAAGAAGTCTCCCGGGAAAGAGACCCAAGGTGCGGCGACCTCGGCGAGGGATAACATCGCAGGTCACGCCGAGCCCTTGGGGCAAAACACATACTTTGCTCATGGAAATAGACAGGTGGGAGAACTGTTACTGCTGTTAGATTCCCTGCCAGTTGTATCTAAACTTGCATCT
>JAODLL010011822.1:0-29413 GCA_026546735.1 Forbesichthys agassizii | reverse complement strand
GGTAACTCCTTCTCTTTTCAAGTTCTTCATGGGGGTCTTCTGAACCATTCTTAGTCTGGCCCCTCCCCTGAGACCACGAGAGGTGTGTTGAGTTCAAATATCTACTTTAACCTTTAAAACAGAATTTGAGGGTCAAATAGCCTAACCATGGAGGTTAAAGTAAACATTTGATGATGATCTGCCGCTGTTGCACAGAGATTATTTTGGCATACACTTGGCTTACAGTATATTGGGAGCCATTCTTGGACTGTTTGAGTTACAGTACTATGAGAACTATAAAAAAGAGGGTGTGCATAATATAATAGCACACAATTGGAGCACAGAAAACCACAAGTAATTACAGTGGGTAAAGCCAAAAATCACTCTGCTGTGTTTGTAATTCTTTTACTCTGAAGATGAGGCCAAATAAACCTTCCCATACAGTACAAGTTTGCTTTCTGCCTGCACCAATACCAGTAACTGGTGGGCTATAGCAGTGGTTCTCAAGCTTTTCACCTCATGACCCCCAAAACAACAATGCCAGAGATCCCATAGGTGGTTAATATATGACTGTTATGGCATAACAGCCATAATATTATTTTATCATATTTTAATATATGCTAGTAGCAGAATACATAAAAGTAATGTATATAACTAACAATTATGGCCAAAATGTGCTATGCAAAATAAATGTCTACAAATCATCTTGTGAACCCCTCTGCTGTGTCTCGTGACCCCCACTTTGAGAACTAATAGGCTATATAACTGAGTGTGAGGTCAAGAAAGTGAATGGTGTGGTGGTAGCCCATAAAAGTATTACCTTGTGTTTTTAGACTGTGATAATCATCGTCCAGCTGTTCTGTACTCCTTGCTCTGCGGTAAAGAGTGATGTGTTTTATTTGTGTGCTGTCAAACTGTGCCAATATTAACTGCTGCTTTTGATGTTCAGCATCTCCCCTTTGTTTGCTTGCTCTCCTTTGCACGGCTGTGGGCAAACATACAGACCTAAAGAGACCTAAAAATACAGACCTAAAGAGACCTAAAAATACAAACCTAAAGAAGATAATTTTGTTTGGGATGTTTGCATGCAGGATGTCTAACAAGGTCTTTAAAAACACAGATCTTTCCTCACAGTTATAGATACAAAATCAGTCATATAGTAAGGTTTCTACAAATAAACCATTGCTATAGCCTAACTGTGTAACAGAGTTCACCAAGGGCCAGCCAAGAGTTGCAAAAGGGTCAGTCCTGGCCTGGGAAAGCAAGGTTCTTCCCCACGATTACCCCCACCCACACTACACACACACAAAATAGCGACGTGATGTGTAAACAGAATTTGCATTTCACATACACCATTGTAGGAGAGAGATCTTGCTGCAGCAACAGCATGTCTTTGGCTATGTGTTCCAGCTCCCAACATCAACAAACATCCTGATTTTTAATTAGTCAAGTGGAAGATTACAGAGGGGAGTAGTTACGCAATGACCACTCCAGACCCTAACTATCCCAAGTATCGTCATCAGCTCTGTCAAATGTTCAACGGTGATTTGGTGTGATTCTTAATAAATGTTGCTTCAGGCTGCATATATTTGGTGAGTTTGTGAATAAAAAAGTGGCAGATAAAAGAAAACGTGTCTAATGAAAAAAATACAAAAAAGCATATTCCATAATATGGTATAATTATGTTACATTTAGATTGTATAGCAGAATAATAGTAGAACATATATTATTCAGGCTGAAAACCTATATGGTCACCCTAACAAGAATACTAGTGTAATGCATACGCAATGTAGTAAGAATAAAATTAAAGAGGCATGACTTCACAACAAGTTAGTGTAGACAGTGTCTGTCTAGACCTAAAAACATACATGACAACTGTCTAGATTTGAATGAATCCAGAGATGATATTTGTTGCTATACAGCATGTGAGAGCGGTTTGGCAGTAAAGCAATTTGAGAACTCATTGGATAAATCTCTGAGGAACTGGCACGTTTCAATAGGCTAAGAAAGTAAACCTTCCTAAGCCAAACAGCGAAAAAAGCATTTGACCATTTGAGGGTGAACTCCAGTTTAGTTAAAAATATTGATTACATTTACTTTGTCAATTATTGTGTGTGCATGTCAATTGGAGCGGGCTGACAAATATACATCATGAATTGTGAATGTGTTGAATTATAATATTTTGCCTCATGATCTTGATCTAATGACCTTCCAAGATGGCAGAATTCCTCACCCAGTAAATTCTCAGCTACCCCTAAAGATCTTACAAGGACTGTGATTCACATTTCTGTTTTATCTTCATGGTCTGATGCTGATGCTCATAAATAAAATGCCATAGGCCTACAGCGCACACAGGGCTCTCTCCTTATACCTTTACAACCCTGGTTGATTGAAAGTGGATATTTGACACTGTACACATTCTCTGCAACACATTGTGTGAACATCAAAGTGGAAAAATGCAATTGGTAATATAATGTAGGCCTGCTGCCGTTGATTGAGTGCTCACGTGCTCAAATTCAAAGATCACTGAACCTGGCTATTTTGACATTCTCTAAAGTGTAGCCTATGCTAATGATGCCACAGTG
Organism: Forbesichthys agassizii; assembly: GCA_026546735.1. Lineage (NCBI taxonomy): Eukaryota > Metazoa > Chordata > Actinopteri > Percopsiformes > Amblyopsidae > Forbesichthys > Forbesichthys agassizii. The sequence goes on along the minus strand of JAODLL010011822.1, from coordinate 26,849 downwards.
TGATTAGAATTGAGCTGCCTTAATTGGAATCATTTTTCATTTGAAACTCTGAAAACTGCTGGCTATTGTAAAAACATGTTGCTGCCTATGTAGCTTGCTAGCCTAGGCTATGGCCATGGGACACTGAAAAGGTGAATTTGAATTGACTTGTTTTTAGGGTTATGGATATAGCCTACATGTGATGAAAAGGAATGGGATATGCCAAAAAATTGTGATTCAAGTAACTGAGTGACCTAGCTGACCAGGCCTAGGTGAGATAGGCTACAACCAGGCCTAGATTGGCTAATCGGGAACGTCAGCAGAGTTCCGAGCCTGTCTTTTTTTTTGTTTTTTTGGCCGCGGTGGCACTGGGTGGAAAAATAGAGGTTATCCCTCAGGCTGCCAGAAATCACAGCAGCTAACTTTTTATGTACTATTTTCTCGCAGCCCACATACGTACTCGCAGAGTGCAGCCTGCAGGTTAATGATGCCGTATTTAGACTTCCCCGACAGTACCTTGTTAAAGAAAAAGAAAAAGTTACCGACAGTACCTTGTTAAAGGGAAAAAAAGTTACTTTGATTGTAAACTTCATTCAGTGGAGGTTGTTGTTGATGCAGAATGGGCAAGTAGGATCTAAGAGTGAATAGAAGAATTAGAATGTAATGTAATATATAATGTAAAATACACCTGCTGAATGAAAAATGTGATAATGAATGATACCAGATGATTCAGCACTACATTAATAACATGGACTTGAAAGATAGTAAATATTTACAAAGCTCACGATTGAAAGGGATTAGGATAAAAGTAATATGAAATAACCCTATATTTTGCCATTGGGAAATGTTAATTGTTTTAATCAAAACTTGCTTTCCATGTCAAATATTTTAATGAATGACAATACTGTAGAGAAGAGTGCACTATTGCAGACTTATTCTGTTTTAATTATTTTTTTTAAATATAGACTGTCGTGAAGTGGGCTGGTCTAAGGCATGAAACAGGGCTGAAAATGAGTCCCACTCCGTCCCTGGCTACAACACTAACTAACATAGCGCTAACTGCCATGTGACATCACTGACAGTGGTGTCTGTAGGCCTGCTGTGCCGAGCGCATGTCATCCGTTGAACTAAATCCCTGCCCGTGCCAGTAGAGGTCTCCTGACACAGAAGAGAGCAAAAGAAAAGTTAGTCGCGCCGCGTGTTGTCCCCGTCTGTAGGCGGCATATGTGTGCTACTGTACACAGGAGAGGTCGTCTGCATCTCTGGCCGGACTCACCGCGACATTCCAGTTTAGAATAGTTTACTGCTTATAACAGGATTGCCAGGACCTCTTGGGAGATTGTCAACGGAGCATCTTGGTGCCACTTGAATTTGCGCTCTGCTGTGTGGCGTTTCTGAACGGTCGGTTACTTTTATGTTTCAAAAGCAGCTTAGGCTTACTTCAGATAAGACGACTTGCGGCAAAACACATTGGATCTTGATAAGAGACAATGTTTTGCCGAAACCAAGCAGCAAGAGCAACCGTTGCCCGAGGCTCAGCCCTTGAAATGGAGATCCGCCGAGGGAAGTTCAGAAGGAGCGTTTTCATGGACACATCACAGGTAGGCTATACTGTCCGCAGCCCACCCCCCTCTGCCGCCGCCAGCAACAACAACACACACACACGCGCACACGCACACACACACACACACACACAAGCAGTGATGCACACAGCATAGAAAATGTGTTAACTTTCTCACTCCTTTTGTGCACGCCCAGTCGTGTTCACTGTTTTTAGAAAAGGTTTCACTGATTTCTAACTCAAACACTCAACATTAGGCTACTAATTAAGACTGCCTTTGTATTCTCACCTGTTCACAACTTTATGAGGGCAGGGCAGGCGAGCCTATGAGCCTATATGTCATGTTTCTTAATTTTCTTAATCTACTGTCCCACATCTGCTTCATCCTATTGGATATTGTTTAAAGAAGGACTTCACATTGTTCATAGAGCCCACAAAAATAGAAAAATCGTGTATTGAAATTTCCTGTCACAGACAAGCAAAATAACATGGTTTGTTTATTATTTGAAATGTCTTGACATTTGATTTTGGAAGTTGATTGGTTCCTTCTATGACAATAGCAAACCTCAGTATGGTTTGTTATTGTCTCGGCTTTCAGATAAAGGTATGTAGCACAAGCAAAACTCAAATTCAAACTCTTAATGGTGCCTTATAAAAAATGTTTCTTTCCCCTCTCTGTGTGATTGAGCATGTGTTCATTGTGAGGTGTGAGTTTACCTTCACATTGTGGCTTTGGCTTTTTATAATTCATGTCACGTGACATGTCCAGTGACCACTGAGAAGGTAGATCTGCTCCTTAATTGCATCTGCAGCGATGAGGGCTGCGGCTCGGTCTCTGAGCACCATAAATATCTAACCTGCCACCACGTATCGCTGACACAGACCTGCAGTGGATTTTGTGTGTTTTGCCTCATGAATGTTTGACAGATATGCCAGATATGTTTTAAGGATGTGTGTGTTGTTGTTTCTGTTTTTCTGTTCTTATAACAGCAATGCAGCTAAATAGCCATACTAGTTTTTAGTCACACTGAGAACGCTAGTGAATTATTTCTCTTTCTGGGAGATGTCTTTGCCTTTGACTAAGCAAACAAATAAATCAAACAATTATTTCTCTTTAACTCTTATCTTTTCTCAAATGCTCCTTATGCAACATTAATGTGTCCATCTGGCATTGCTGCTAATAATGAGTCGCTCTCTCTCTCTCTCCCCCCCTCTCCCTCCTCTCTTCTTAGTAATCTTGCCGTCTGTGGCATATCAATGAACCAGGCTTCACAACACTAAAGGTCCAATTCACCACATGGGCGTATAATCCATGTGTATGCGTTGGTGTGCTAGTGGTAGTTTTTATAGCTTCCGCTGTAAAGGCGGTTCCTTTAACTTCAGTAATGCTTGGTTGGTTTCGAATTGAAAGAAGTCATTCCATGCTTCTTTTCACTTGTTGACACAGTTCCTTGACTTCTCAATGTAATGTAGTTGACAAGCTTAGGTGAGGCTATGGCTTTGCTGCTAGTACTCAAATGCGGTTTAAACATAGTTTTATGGGTTTTGGACCACATATGGTTTTATTTCAGCAGTGTTTTCAAGGTGTTAATATTGAGCATGAATTCCACCTTGCTGTCCAGACTACATTAAGGATACAGGCGGCAGAATGTAGTTCATTGTTGTTCGTGTCAACAACACAGCAGCAGCTTGGTCACACAGCCCTGTGTAGGAATGATGTTACGTTTTGATAACCAGCCATGTACCCATAAGCACATATTAATGAATGAATGAAGGGTCACATAGCACGAAACCGCAGCCGTTTTTGCCACTACAGGGCTATGATAGATAGGTGGCTATCTGATAGGCTATTTGGTTAAACAAGAAACGTTGAAATTAAACAGACTTATTCTATCTTTGTTATTATCTTGAACGTACCGTTAAATGTTTTGTATGATATGACCCAGATAAAAACATTATTACTCGCAGTACCAAAAACGACAATCCGATTCTGGCAGAGGATACAATTTCAGTATGACAGTGCGTCTTTATCAGTGAGAAAGTGTTTAGGTTAAGTAAATCAACACAAGATTATTTAAGCATCTTATTTCTAATCTGTTTACGGTTTCTGAACAATAGCCTATATTTATCTATTGTAGTTATTGATCTGCACATTACTCTTGATAATATGCCTGTCCTGCAGACTCATCTTGTTTATGCTATGGTAGCCTGCAGTTACAGTATCAAACAATTGATTTACAGATTTGGTCAACTGCAAATGTTGAACATTAAACTTTTACTTACGGTTTGTGTACTGGTGATCAACATCAGTTCATTGCCTTGCATATTTTGCTGATACTACGTAGCTGGCCATATCCTCATAGGGGCGTTACCAAACAAACTGCAGTAATCTACACAACATAATGCAAGTTTCTCTCATTCGCCTGTTTCCCCGCCCCTCTCCCTTTTTTAGCCAATACAGACCAGGAAACAGCCCACTTTTAAAGGCTTACTTCTTCTCTGTGTCACAACGGCATTGCTAATTCCAAAAACAACTAGAAATACTTGGTTTTCATGGAATGGGTCCTTTAAATCTTGCTGTGACACACTATCAATAGAATATAATACAAAGCTCATTTCCCATTTAGCAACAACAGACACTGCTGTTTTTTGTAGAGCGGTGAAATAAATATGTCTGTTCAGATTAAGAAAGAGGTGCTGGTCAGTTCTGCTTCTTAGAACTGCATTTCTATTTCCCAGTATGAATAGATTAGATTAGATCTATCTAGATTAGATTAATATGCATGCATAATCAGCACCTGTATCTCACTGCCTTTGTAAGGTAGCGGTCAATGTCATTAGTGACACACACACACACACACACACACACATCACTGAACAGTGTTTAGAGTGAGAGAGAAGATACCAGGCGGAGGAGGTATTTCATGTGTCCAGTGTAATCTCTTCACAAGTGTTGTGTATTGCTCCGTGGGAGCGGAGCAGAGCAAACATCTGCTTTACCCTATGCCTCTGCCCCGGCGTCTTGAGCTGCTGTCTCCGTACGGTGGCCTGCTGTGACAGCTGGAGCCACCCACCCACGCTGTGTGGGAGTGGGGGCCGCACGGTTATCATGGTGGTGGACGTGCACTGTCGTCTTTCCCAGGGCTTCACCTCTCTGAGTTATGTTTAACTGGCTCAGCGGTGGTACCATACCACTGTGGCCACAGCTAGCTATGCATGGCCAGGAAGTGGTTTTGTGCTCACGTGGGTGTTTATAAATGGAAAAATGAAAAAATATATGTGTTCAAGTAGAGAACATGCTGTGCGTGTGGTTTTCTTTTTTTTTTATTGAGTTTTTTTTATTTAATCTTACATTTTGTGCATGTTCTTCTGATGTGTTCATGCGTCCGAGTGTGTGAGATTTAATGCCACACCCATCCGCCCACACACACTTGCAGTGATGTGGCGTAAACGATTCAGCGGCGCTGGGCTGTGGTTTCGTCGACTTTCTGCTCCGTACAGAATACGCCTCTCCTCTGCCCTGTACAGTAGTACGCACACACACACACACACACCCTGCCTGCCTTTAGACATGTCTTTCATAAAATAGGACTTCTCTGCCCGGTGTGCATTTAATGTGCCCTAAAACGAATGTGGTGGTCCAAACAGCGATGTAGTCCTTGTACTCCCTAATCCAATGCTTCTTTTACAGTTAAACCGTTTGAGTAGAAAGCAAGAGAAATGGCGGTCTGCTTACGGGAATGTAGTCCGTTGACACTTTATCCTGGCCTTGTCTGCTCCCTGGCTTTGAGGTGTGTTCCACCCAACACATTTTCTGCAGTTGGTCAGAAGTTTATTTGTATTTTGAATGCACACAGACCTCTTTTGAATTAATCCATTTTATATATATATATATATATATTAAAAACATATATATGATTTACTAGACCTTCCTGTTCATAATACTGTAGGTACACAAGCACAACTTTGAGAGGTCAAATGTTACCAGGGCAACATGGCTGCCGGCAGGGGAGGAAGCACAGACAGTGAACCCTCTCAGCGGGGGGTGTTTTTTTTTAGGAATGCCAAAACTTCCCCTCAGGTCCCCTCTGAAGGCAACTCTGTGTACCCAGAGAACTATGGGCTGTCACTCCCAGTTGCATGCCTTCAAAAGGCCTAGTCCTGCGGCCATCACATTGCCAGTCACAGTGGCAGGGAGGCACTGAGATTTGTGAAGGTATGCTGTGCACAACGTGCTACTGCTCCAATGTTTCTGGTTGCTAGTATAGGGGTACCACTATGTGGTTAAAATAGTTTAAAATGAGCTGCCTGGTACAATGAACACTGGAGATGACAGGAGAATATTACCCTCTCTACAGCCTTTAGGCCACAACAAAGCTTTGCATCTATTATGTGTTATACTTGGCAGCGTTCTTGGCATGCCAAGGGGTATTTTAACCAGTAAATGTGGAACTATTTTTTTAATGAATCAGACTTTGCCAGTACATCATTGTAAAGGACTTTTAAAAAATGCGGATTAGCCTATTACAGGCATTTGGGCCACTCTGCCTCCAAGAGCTTTGCCCCAATATATTTTCTTCAAGCTGAGAGCCAGAGCCAGAGCCTTGCTATTGTTGCTGTTGTGTTGGCTGATGTTAACAATGATTTATGTGAAAGAAAGAACAGAACATGTCAAATGAATTATTCTGAAAGGCCCCTCATTTCTTTCATTCATACAGTCACACACTCGCTCTCCCAGTCCTTATCTGTTAAACAGAAAAGCATATCTGCATGTGGCTCTTTTTTTCAGACACTAGAATGCTTGTTTTCATGGCAGAATCGTGCATCAAAACATAATTGTGTTACATCACATCCAACTGAGCTGGAATTTAGCTTTACTCTGTAAATGGCATCGTCACAATCTCCATGGTAAACGTTTTGCTGGTGGGAGCTGATGGTCTTTTTAGTTTTATTGACTTGTTTTGCCACAAAATCCCTAGCGGTTTGTGGGCCTTACGTTTCCTTGTTTCGTGTGTTCCGCTCAGATGATGCATTAAGGGCTACAACACACACACACACACACACACACACACACACACACACACACACACACACACATACATACATCAATAGTGCTACTGTAGCAGGATGTCCTCCGTTGCTGACATACAGTACAAGCCCCTTTCTTCTCTGGACCCCAAGGGCTATCCATCACCGCCTTATCTTTTCTACGTGTCACTAAGCTGGCACACAGGGCAGCCATTATATGATGTAATGGTGCTACTTTCTTTTCATTAACAGGATTGTTACTGCACTGCTCTGGTTTGACATCAAATTTGACTGCAGCATTGGCATGACTGGCATTTGTGGTTGTTGTTGTTGTTGTCACGGGGTACATGCCATTGATGTGCACTTTTTATGTATTTTCATTTCGTGTCTGCAATTTGAGCAAGCTGAGAAAAAGTAAGATAGAATCTGGAGTCAAGTCATAGTCATACCTGTAAGCCAAAGTGAATAGGTAGAACTACTGTACAAGGGTCCTATGCAGTGTGACTGAAGATATACTGATGAATAAGCATACCTGGACTGAAGGGATACTTACACACACACACACACACACACACACACACACGTGTAATAGCCTAGCTATCCACGTATACAGTATTAGCCTTGTGGTGTATTAGAATGTGGTATCGGCCTGTGATGTGTGGTGTAGCTAGAGCTAGCTGGAAGCATGCCAGCTGATGGTGATGAACAATGACGTAGTGAATAAACCCCACATGAAAACAGACATACGTCATGTAAAGCACAGACCGTTATTCAAAGGCACAAGTTATGTCATGACTACACTCACACACACACACACACAGAGGCAGGAAATTAGTCACGTTCTGTGGGTCTCTGTATTTCACACATGCAGGGGTTTTTAAAAGGTTTACTTTGGACATCATACTTAAGAGTTACGGATAGACGTATTCAAGTTTTTACCTGTTCCTGCGTTATTCACAGGAACTGCTCTTTTTCAGTTAGCACTCCACGCGTGCACATACACACACCTTGATTCTGAGACAGTGACTAAGTGGTGATGTCTTATTTTCAGGCAGGGTCCATTGGGTTTTCTCAGACATAGACAGGATTTGTTCAGATGAGCAGCCCTGCTGTCACAGATGGTGACTTTCCCCATGTGTCACTGAACCTGTCTCCTTTAGTTACAACCTTGGTTGGTGGTTAAAACGCTAGAGGCTCTCTATTGTACTGCTTTATATTCTAATATAAACTCATTGTCAGATCTTTTATACAAAATAATATTATAAAAGAGGTATATGAGGACAATAGTGGTGTGACTAATGTGTCTTCATTAACCTTTACCCAACTCTGAATGAAACAGCTTGTTTTAAAAGGCACATATAATACAAAAGCACTTACTGTAACAGTCACCTAGATCTTATATATCTTTTAACACATTCAGCTCTTGTAATATTGGACCTTAATTAAGGCAATTAAAATGACACGAGTGGACATTATGTTGAATATTAAGAGAACATACTTTCAGATCTAAGTAAACAGTTACCTGCCTCTATTACTTTTGTGCGTTCATGTCCATCACTCTAGCCTAGCCACAATGGACCTCCCTGCCCCAAGAGATGCATATTATGTAGGCCAAAGTGTTTGTTAATGGCTTGTGGCATAGAAACCCTGAAATAGAGACAATCTGGATCTATTATTTGTCATGTACTGCAGTGCCAACCTACTTTCGTGATCCAGATTAAACTGAGAAGCTTCCTGGTTATTCAGAACTCAACAATGATGGATAGGAATGGTAATTGTGATAGTCTTTGTCGATTTGATCTTTTATCTCTCAACTCTTTGGCTGTTTACCAAACCCATTGATATCCCACCTTGCTAGTGTGTGCACTATGATGGTGTGATACCCCTTACTGTATGTTCATGTTGACAGGAATGTTGACATTCATTAATCTTTGATTTTTTTTTTCCTTCTTCCTGGATTGTCTAGCAGTTCTGTCACAAACTTCCTACACACAAACACGCACACACACACACACACAGATTCATTTACAGTCCAGCCACTCATTGACTACCATACAAGGCTTGGACACATGGGTCGTTGTTGCTGTGTGGAATTTCAAGATATCATTGTCAGTCTTGTAACTCCGCCTATCTTTAGAAAGCGGTTTGTGTCACAATTATAGCTACCATTGCTTCCCCACGCTACCTTTACGTCACGTTTCTGTTTTAATAACTACAATACAAGAAGTGTGGTGAGATGGTCAAATGCATGTGTTACGGCCTAGCTCATGGGCCGTAAACCCAAACAAACTAAACACTTAACTAACAAACAGAATAACAATGGAATGAGGTGTGAATGTCAGTTAGTGTAAGTACTGAATATAGCTGGTGTGTGTTGCATGCTAACTAAACTAAGACGCTAACCAAACAAAGAAAGAAACCCAACTAAGACACAACCTAAGAAACTAACCAACAACAACATGTGTGGTGCCTGGAGGGTCACACAGACAGTGTGCAGCAACACATCTATATATGTGACATGCCCAGGTGTACTTAATTAGGCGTAACTAGGGCCTACCCAGCCAATAAGGACCAGAGGCCTGCTAAAACAAGGCAGGGCCATCACACATGCTTTAATTTATAATAAGGTATGCTTTTCAAATATAATAAGGTATAATGTACTTTTTTTTATTTATTATCCTTTATCTATTCCATTCTCTGTAAATCTGGCATTATAAACTGACAGATGAAAGTATCGCATCTATTGCAACACTGGGTTTCAGTCGTGATCTTGTTTTTATTACCAGCAATGAATCAAGTTTCGGATTCATGAAGTCATTGTTTCTGAGGGGGCTATATCACAGCCCCCTTGCTGTATGCCCCCTGCTCGCCATTCTCTTTTTCAGGACAAAGAGGCCTTTCATCTCACTACTATCAGCACCTGGCTGTATTGTGAGGCTGATAAAGTTAGGGCCCCCGTTTCACTCACAGGTATTTTGCAAGAAATCTACACTGAGGTATTTTGTGTCTGTAGGTGAATGGGTTGTATGTGCCTGCTCCTGAATAGATCTGGTCGTTTTCATATGGTGTAATATTGCTGGGTTACAACATGAGAGCATAATGATCTTAACTAGGCATGCCTGTGTGGGTGTGTGGCTTATGTATGTGCTATTGCTTGATGCAGAGGATGTTTTAGGTGAAAGGTCAAAGGGCAAATTGTTTGTATTGATCAAAAACAATGTCATGGAGTCAATGTTTTTCATATATGTCTATGGTAGGCTATGTTCCAGCTTGTTAACGCAGGAGTATGTGAACACAAGACCAAAACTCTAAACATCTGTTGTTGGAGATATTCTCTCCAGAGGGCGCTATTGTTCCATCTCAGCTACACAACACTGACAACAGCAGTTGAGGAACGCGTTTCACTCATGTTCAGTATATCGTACTACTTACTACTCATAAAGTTGCATTTTAATCCAGCTCAGAGTCAGAACCACTTAAGAAACGGTTATCTTAATAGTTACCCTTTTAAATCCTATCATGCTATCATGACAGCGCACACACTCTAACTAGAAATCAATGTGGTTAAATAACTAATTTGCTCGTATTCACCTAGCTCTCTGCCTCGGCTTCCTCTGTGCGCTGAATTCTGAGGTGTTTCTGGGAAGCTGCCAGATTGCCTCAGTTGAACTAGTGTGCGTGTGTGTGTGTGTATGTGGTTTCAGTTTAAGGAAAATATAAAATAATAAAAATATTGTCACAGATAACAAACTGAGGTTGAAACTATAAGGTGCAGAACAAACATTGTGCCTTAATACAAAACTTTATGTCCCTCCAAAGGTTTTCCTATACATCTGGTTTATACACCATGTAACATGAATCATGTGATGTCATCCAGTTAAACAGGTGTGAACATGGCCCACTGCAACACAACTGTAATTAAAATGCTGTAATAATCACATCTTTGAAATAAAACAAATTCTGAATTCTGTGTCAAAGTTCAGTCAGGGATCCTTTCTACTTATTATATAAAGTGTCATTATTCAAAACCCACCTGCCTCATAGGCTCAATCCTTCTCCAGCCCAAACTATCTGTCCATCCTGTGAAACAGCAATTAGGCTGCACACACATTTGACACCCCCAATTTCAAATAAGAGCTGAGCAATTTATATGCGGTGTTGTTCACATGCCATGAAGGGTGTGTGTATAGATAGGCCTACAGCATGAAAAAGGTCTAGACTCTATTTGAATTCCTAGGCAAAGTCACTTCCTTCCTCTGTGTGAGAAAACTTGGCTGGCAACCTGTGCCCATGCTGTGTTCATGCTTTAATTTAAGTGTTTCTCCACAGCTCATTTGTGTGTGTGTGTGTGTGTGTGTGTGTGTGTGTGTGTGTGTGTGTGTGTGTATTATATATACTGTACACACATTCATCAGTAAGTATTTGTATAAGTGCCATGTTTATGCATGGGTGTTTTTGTATTATAGTGAGTTGCCTTGTTTTTGTCCGTGTACACGTGTCTCAGTCAGTGTGGGAGCAGTGGCGTGGGCAGGGCTCAGCTCTTGATGACAGTCAGGGCTCTTTGTTGTGGCCAGAGGCCCTGCTGGCCTGGAGGCCTTTTTCTCATTCCCTGCTCTCTGCTGTCAGACTGCACACTGGAGACAGCTTGTAACCTTTAGCACCAAGCCCCCAGACGAAGGCCACATTGCTATTATTAACTTAGTGACCTGGCTGTATGCTAAGAAGACGTTATCATTTACCTTCTTTGTTAAACTTCCCCTTTTTGTTAATGTAAGACATATTCAACAATGTTAAACTATCGTTTCCACCTTGCCCTGCTTCCCTTCAAGTTTGCTGCTTCCTGTACATTTAGTGACCAGTCAACATCGACCTAAAAGGCTGATTGTTAGTCCACAGTACTAAACTTGCCTTTTTAAGACATTTTAGTCTAACCTCTAATGTTAGATAAAATAAAGTAATATTCATTTAACTGCAAACAACTATGCTAAAATGCATGACGTGACATGTTTTGTCACACAATTTTATGAATTAACATACCATACTAATAAAATATAAAAATGAATCATGCTTTTGGCAAACAACGCTCTCACTACAAAATAACCTCAAACACTTTTCTAAATGAAAATGATCTATCATCTCAACTCTCAAATCTCAAACAAAAACACATTTTTAGTGGGCCGCACACACACACGCACACACACACACATGCACGTGTGGCAGCCTGGTTATGAAAACAAAGAACGGAGAGAGTTCAGGTTACACACACAGGGAGTGTGATGACATTCTCTGCTCAGGAATCAACTATTCCACTATAACCTCATAGTTTGCTTATGTCTTGTTTAAAATATTGTAACATATTTTAAATTAAATACCTATTGTACATAACATACCCATCAACTGCCTATATGCTTTGAAGCAGTAACAAACACAGTATACTATCTTCAAATTTAGTTTTAGATACATTTTTTTATGCATTTTTTGCCTTTTGGCATGTTTAGAATGTTTAGTGGAGCCTATTATAATACTGATTAATGTGTTTGGGCATGCCAATTCAAATGACATTGTAACCACATCTGTACATAAATAGTTTTACAAAAGTCCCCTATAATGTCTGGCTATTATCATGCATGAATTCTCTCCACGTGTAAGTGAGCCAATTCTTATCTCCAAATCAAAGTTCCCCATCTGGAATGAATGTGCTTTTATGATGGTGCTTTAGGTAATATGCCTGTGCATCATAGGCATTTATACACTGCAAATATCTGGGGGGATTTTTAGGCCTCTGGAAGTGTGAACAAGGCAGAACTGTTAATATTTATAACACCTATACATTTACTTGGTATTGTTTAAATGTATTATGGCCCCGTTGGCTGATTATAAGGGGGATTGTAAGGTGTTTGGTGGGGGTGTGAACATCTAATATTCCTACAGGACTCAAACCATTGTGCCCACAGCCATCACAGGCAAACCCATTGCCATTTGTCTTTTAACCCCTAAGGTGTTGATGGTGTCATGTATTAGATTCACTCTTTGCTTGTGTTGCAAAGATATTTGCACTAAGCTAATCAACAATTCCTCAGAAAATTGGCAAATTACAGTAATATCTAAGGCCTTTTGATTAAACAACCACCTGTTTAGCTCCTCTTCAGGGGCTTATGGCCAGATATCAAAGTGACTACTCTGAGATAATGGCTATTTTTCATGTTTTTTTCTTTAGTTTTCATGTTTTTTTAACCACTAGTTATTTTAGATGTTTTTGTGCATTTAGTGGATTTAATCATGTTTTCTATGTATCAAAATCATGTTGATGTTACAATACATTGTAAGGTTTTTTTCATCAGCAATTTAGTTTCTACACAATATTTCGATGAAAAGACCAGTGTTCACAGGTTTCACAGACGCACGCAAGCACACACGCGCACACACAGGGCCCATGTGTGTCTGAGTCCAACGCCCTTCCTTCTGTATTCACCTCAACCCTTTCTTATTTCACCCAGCGACAGTAACTCTACATTTGTTCTTGTCTGCTGTATTAGCTGGCTGTCATTTACATTTGCAGGGTGGAAGGTTTCTGTTGGAAATGAGCCGGCTTTCCACTACCACTGGTGTCCATAAAGTTGATAGTTTATTTTGTTGTCACTATTTAGGCCTATGTTCATTCATAAAAAACATTTGATGACATGCTTTAAAGCAGGTTCCATCTAGCTATGTGTAAAAGTTGGAAATGGAATGCATAGCCTACTATATATTTGAACGTGTTCACACTACTGTATGTGCATGGAAACTGTCAGGTGAATTAAATGTAAGATTCTAGTGCTCTTTACTGTGTTTTTTTACAATACAAGAAATGCCAACAGCATAAAAACTTTGCTCAGAGAGCTAATAGGCTGTTGAATTTTAAAAATTGATAGCCTATACATTTTCATTTAAACCTTATAAATTTCCCTAAGCATTGCATTGCCCATAGCCTACTATTAATTTGAATCAGTTTTGGTGACTGCCTGGTCTGAGTTAGTTTACACACATGCCTATAGCATATTTTTGTTAATTTGCAGAGTTACAATATGTACCACAATTTACACACCTCTTTAATATGCCTAGACCTATACTCATTTCGCCAGCCTCTAACCAACATCTGACACGCTGCTATATTTGACCATTTATTACCAAGCCATAAATGAAAAGAACAAAGCTCCCTGTCCCGCCATGCTCCTCTGATGATGTGGTAGGCCTATTTGGTATTTATTTGTTTTAGAGGGCGTGGAGACGGCTCTAGTAATCTCATTCCGTTTTTTTTAGTTCATTACAAAGCGCTGTAGGGGTTAATTTAGTGCAAGGTCCCGCGCCTCCCGGGGTAAGTTGGGGAGTGCGAGGCGCACAGTAGAGTAGTTGTGCTGAACACTCCCGCGGAGGCGATGCCCTTTTGAGGAGAGGTCTTGTCACAGCGGACAGAAGGCATTCACAATCACGACACTGGGACACAAAGAGAACTGCATTTTAAAAGGGCCATTCTTTCCCCCGCGGCTGTCATTGAGGGTGTACACTGTGGGTGTTAAGAGGAGCTTTGTTGGCGTGGAGAAAAGTAGGGGAAGAGGGAGATATGCGCTGTGAACCAGTGTTTTTTTTCTCGTGTAGGCTACATGGTTATTACAGTGCGCACGTTGACTTAGGACACTTGCCTGCTTTTTCCTTTTGTTGAGCGGCTACTTTGCGCTGATGAAAGTAGTCTACCTAGAGCCAAACTGTGGTCTGGATTATTTTTTTCTGTTATTGAATCGAAGATTGTACAAACATTTTGATTCAGTAGGCCTTGCTAAATTGTGTACTTTTTCATTGTTCTGATTAACTTGATCATATTAATGCGTGTGCAAATGAAATGCGTTTTAGAATATTTTATTTAAATGTAGGCTATTTTCTCACGCAAAGCGTGGATAGTTCTTTAAAAGGATGCCAACCGATAAATTCTCAAACATGGATGAGAAATTGTGGATACTGGAGGACCTCAACATGATGTACATTCGACAAATTGCCCTGAGTTTACAGGTAAAATATGAACTTTTGTCTCTTTGCACTGTGCTAATTAGGTTCTCCATCTTTTAGGCTGTTGACAGGGTATGCTAGTCACATTACACAGGATATCAAAATGATGTGAAGTTGTGAAGGGAAAGTTGGCTCGGAGTTTGTCTTTATATGGGAGAGATTAAAAAATATTTTATCTGCCCTAATGTCAAGCAGTTATAATCTAGTTGTAGGCACCACAAGTACAGTGCATATACAAAATTACTTTACCGTTTATTTAGTTTGCAGCTGCAGCAGTGAGTCGCCTTGTGTCAGACCTACGCTGGTGGGCTCTGTCACAAGAAAACAAGTCTACAAAGCATTTAGTTTAACTGCTCTCAGTCTCCCCATTCCAAACAGGGTTCACACATACAATCTACAACTGCACATATGGCATTCATAAATCACTGGTGTGTGTGTGTGTATCTGAAAATGCATTTGGGTTCCAAGAATGAAAGTAATCTCAAACATTGCATTTTTTATTTGTTTACGAAGTTTTAAATGAGATAACGGTTGGAGAGAATATGCTAGAAGCCATGTGTCTATATCAGACACAGTGAAGATACAGGCAGACACTCTCACATTGGAAATAATAGAAAAATATAAAAGATCTATGATCAGATGCACTGTATTATAACTCTGTTTGTTGCAGCTGTAGTGTATTATGCTATTAGCTTGTGTTTGGAATTGCCCTCCCTGTTGTGTAGGACATGGCTGTGTGAGTGGTGCTGTCTATCTGGTGCCTGACCCTGTGGCCGGTTGGCATTGTTTCAGCTGTATTCTAATCCATTCTCATCTGGATACCAGGTCCTTTCACTGCTGACCTGTCATCCAAACACCCTAATGAAAGCTGACTGTCCCTTCTGGGCTAGAGCAGAAAGTAAATGGGATGCCCCCCCCCCCTTCCCAATCCCCTCCATCAACACACACAGACACCCACACATACCCACCAGGCAAGGCCGGCAATCTCACAAGGTCTCCTCAAGTCAATTGAGCTAATAATTTTTTTAGCCCCTGCCACAGAACCTCCTTCGACTGAGATATGTGTTTACAGCTCTGATACATAGATTGGAGAATGCAATTATGTCCCAAAATTGTATAAGGTGTTGTAGACAGGAGCAGGCTTGTCTGTTTGCCTGTCTGTGTTTGTGAAAATAAATGCGGAATGTCGCATCGGCAGTTTTAACATTAGTTAGTAGTAGTTAGTAGGCTATTATTGCGAGGAGGAATTCATAATAATGTAATCCCGTTGTTGTTTACGCCTGCAGCAAAAAGCGTACGCATGTGTTAATAAAACACGCGATCATTTACTGACAATTTGGGACAGGCACGAGGGTTCACATTTTGTTTCACCATCATTAACCATCTGTCCTCACTGAGTTGAGCCTGTTGGTATTTCCTGCTGCTGTTGGTGTGTCAACAGCGGGCACAGTCCGCCTATACATTCCCCCCACCCCTTCCCCCCAATCAGCTGTGACCGCTCGCTACAGCTATTTACTATGCTGTGCTCCCCCAACCAGCTTCTAAGCCACATTGTCTTGAAGGGAAAGGTCTTTCCTTTGACCTGTCTCTGCAGGTTTTGTGGCCCTGGCTGAGTGAGAGGCTCAACCTATGAAAATTCAGATTCAGGGTCTTTCTCATGGACACTTCAGCAGAAAATCTGCACAGAAAATTGAGTGTCCTCCCTGTTTATTCTACACCAGTCTTTAACCTCAAAGCCCCAGTTTAAATCAACGACCTGAGCTGAAAATAGTTGGCTGGACATGCCTACACTCTCAATTAATTAATATTATAGTGATAAATGACCTCTGAACCCTGCTTACTAATGCATCCTCTTACTGCCCTCTCTCCCTATCTCTCCATTGCCCGCAGGCATTCTTTGCATTATGTGGTGGAGCTGCTGTTCACAGGATGTAACTGTAACTTCAGCCTGCTGTGTTTGCTGAGTGGGGATCTGTTGAGAGCCACCATGAATGTGCTCCACGGTGATTCATGAATGCTGCGTTAAATCAACAGAGCTAGGCATTATTGCTGTGTAAAACATAAACTCTCCTGCTGTACATGCGTTTCCCCGTAGCAATATCTATCTGCTCAGAGGCGGAAGTCGATATCTCCACTCCGTACCGCGTATCATAATTATTTATGTTCTTTTATGTGCTTGTATGCTGGGAAGACTGTGTGCTGGTTTCAGTTGTTTGGGGAAAAAGCAAACAGAACAGATCACACTTGTCCTATGGAAGAAATTCGGCATTCCTTAGGCATGTATAATTGCTTCTTTTGCTGCTGTTCAGGTTTTAACAAGTCCATCTGCTGTGGGAATGGCTGCATTCTTGGCCTGTCTGCCATATTTCTTTTTTCTTTCTCTCATTTCTTACAAGGCTCTTAAGTACAGTAGGACACTAAAACACTTCTTTATTGACATCAATCGTCTTTTTGCCTCTGGAATGCAGCTGCGAAGAGGGGTTGGCGGACGGGAAACAGGAAATGGCCATGTGTAATGAGTGGCTCCCACTGGGAGTGACAGCATGATGTCATAGCACCTCCAGCCAGCAATGGACACACACACTCACCACTATAGCACTTCCTGTTACCCCCCAGTGGACAGGGTTCATGGCTGAGTGAGCGTCTGGTCGGTCTCTGGAGCTCCAGAGGTTATGTTGTCTGTGTTGCTGCAACAGTTGCTTATTCCCAGACCCCTTTGCCCTTTTGCTTTTCAATTCCTCCCTTTCTTCCTGCAGTTTGGCTCTTTACAGTTCCTGCTCCTCCCAATGCACTTGTTCTGCAGACTTTGTTGTCCGAGCCAGGTTGTATTCTTTCTTCTATCACCCCTGCCTATGCTGTTCCACATCACTGGTTTGTGATTCATTAAGTTTCTCTTCTACCTGTCATGTCCCTGTATCCCCACTGATGACCAAGGGACCCTAAAAGGATACTTTCTTCCTGATCTAATTATAGTTTGCAGACTTAGCAGTGGTGTCCTGGGAAGACCTGGCTGGAAGGCCCAGTCTAGGGCTGTGCCAGGGTCAAACAAGTCTGTTAAGAGCTTGCTAATGTCTTTATCTTTGATCGCATTGTAAAGGCAGGAGCATTCAGATGGTCAAATGTGTGTACCTCAAATTAGATCATGGACTTGCATTGCCCTGGCCATCTTAACAAAGCAAACCATGTTGTGACTTACAATCCAATCAGCACTGTCAAGAGAGTGTTCTTGTAGTCTGTAATGCTTCAGGCTATACATTTGGCGGTGTGCGGTGTACTGTTGCATATTGTATTTTAAATGCACTATACATCTACTGTACTCAAATTGTATTGCCCTGCAGAAATACAGACTTGTATACACGAGACATAACTAACACTGCAAGTTATTCCTTGATATCTTTTATGTTGCCATGGGATTTGTGCCTAATTCATAACACACTGCCTTGATCTATTGAAAAGCAACCTTTTCCTACCTTTAATTTGATCATGTAAGGCACTTCCAATTAACTTCTAATACATTTAGTCAAATTAGTCCTGGCTAACCAGCTGTCATATAATACATATATATATACTTTCTTGTTTTACCTTGATGCCATCTTAGAAATAAGTAGGCCTATAAGTCAAATGAAAAGGTACAACTATACTGTACTATGACTGGCATGTTCTAATACCTGACCCGTGTGATCAGCTTGGAGCTACCGTGCCGCTTCACCCAGGAGTCATCTTTAACCTGTTACAAGCTCCCAACCCCTAAACTTAGCTGTGGACATGCCATGGATACCATTGCTGCCTTCCACATTCATTTGTCAACATGCATGAAGCCACTCTGAATAGGTAGAGTTAGTCCCATCATGTCTCTGTTTGAGCTATAATAAACATTTAATTTACATTCACCTGTTCCATTCCTAATAAGTCCATGTCAATGCAAGCGTTTTAGTTTCAAAATGCATTGTTTCAGTAAATTACTTTTTAAAGAAGTAGTGTGTAATATCTAATATTCTCGTTATATTATTATATAATCATTATTTTGTTTATTGTAAATGTGAGGCGCTTGATTGGACAAAGCACAAGTGCACACCCTATGTGCGTGCGTGTGTGTGTGTGTGTGTATTTACAAACTACATTTTAATATTGCATGTTACTTACCTTGTGTGTGCAGCAGATGCTCTTCTTTACCCTGAGCTTTCCTTCCTTTATCACTCTGGACCTCACACTTTAATATGGAGGCCTACACTACTAGGCAGTACATTAAGGGCGAAGGCCTAATTGATACCAGTTAATCCCTGTTTAAGTATGAGGACAGTAAAGCAATACCCTCCTATTATGCTTGGCTAGAATTTATGAATCCTTAGTCTGAGGTGAGACCGCAGTAAAAGTTCAACTTTCCTATACTGGGTGGTGTGAAAGCGTGTCTACAGATTTGTTCTATCCGGTGGTTTAATTACATTTACTCCAAGATGAGTATTTCAGATTTGACTAATTTCTCCATTTATTTCTTCCCTCGGTTATTAATGTATTTTCCATTTTTTGTAATAATAATAATCTAGCTGCCATCCTTCCTTTTAGCTGTTAGTTCATCCATTATTCTCCCCACATGTTGACCCCTTCCTTCTGTCCTTCCTTCCTTCCTTCCTTCCTGGTAAGAAGTGCCTTAACTCACCACGTATCTCAGCACCGACTCATCCATACAGTTCCTTCTGTATGTGCACGTGTCCACGTGTGCATAAGTGTGTGCATGTTGGTTCAGCTGTGTAAGGGTGTGTATATAGCGGCACGTTACGCAAGGCATGCTTTCTCCAGTGGAAGGTGTGTGTGTGTGTGTGTGTGTGTGCTTGCGCTAAAGCAACATCCAAGCGTTCTGTGGTGATACAAGATACACAACCCCGCCTGAGCCAAAACACATTCCTCCACAACGGGTTCCTTCATCGCACACTGCTGCCTGGTGATGCTGTGGGTGCACATCTCCGTGTGTGTGTGTAAATATTGTTGCAAGAGAAGTAAGGTGTTGCAGTAAGCTACAGTATAGAAGGTAGGTCTTTAATATTGCTACGCTGATGTTCCAGTAGGTTTGTCTCCCTGGGTTAGGCCTATGAATGTGTCTTTCACTTTTTTCTTCTGAGATTTTTATGGTTTGTTCCATGGCATGGTTCAGCATCTTTAATGTTCAGAATTTGGAATATACTTGTGTGTGTGTGTGTGTGTTTTATATGAACTGTGCGTTGGCCAGGCTTGTCCTAGTTGTTCTTCCAGAATATGCCAAGAGTGGGCATGGTGTTTGTGAGCTAGTGAAGAACAGGGGCTTTGTGTCACAGTTCTCTCCTCCCCCCTCTCCAATAGTCGTGCCCCACCTACACGTCCTCAACACACACACACACACACACCATCCTACAATAGCAACCTCTAAAGCTATTGGTTCCCTGCTTCACCTATACAGTAAACTGGGCAAAAGCTCACGTCACAGCTTTGCCTCCTCACACCCTTTGTCCAGCCACGGTGTTGTGGCCCAGCCATCAAGGTCACGCAGCTCTGAATAACACTCTGTTAGTAGGAACAAGTTTAATGATTTGACCTGAGCCCGCTTCCTTATAAAAACAGCACCCATGAGCGGGGAAGAGGAAAATACCAACCTCCTCAGATTTGGTCATATTTCTCATCCTTTTTATTATCTCTGCATTTACTAACTCAATCACACTGAAAGCCTTTCAGACATTTGAGTGGAAACCTTTTAATAAATGTCTTAAAAGACAGACTGGATCAAAGTCTAGCGTTTAGTCCACAGTATCTTAAAGTTAAAGTCAAGTGGTGATAAATAAGTGGTAAGTACATACATCATAATCCTTCGTAAGACCTGTCGCTGATAAATGACTTTCTTTGAATATTGATTTAAATGTTTTTTTAGGTTATATAAATGCTCTTGCTATGCTCTTGTGGGTTTTTTGTGTGTGCCAGTCCATTTTTTTTATGCACCCCCGTACTGTAGAGTACTGTTAGAATACTGCATCTTATGTACATTGTGTTGTATGTTTGGAGTTTGTTTATTATTGTACATGCACAATGTACAGTAGCACCTTTTATCTTTCCCTTTTTTCATTGTCTCTTTCTCTGTCACCTTCTTGAGTTTCTCCTATTAAAACAAATCAGTTTCTCCTGCACATTCCTCATTAAGTAGACAACAGCAGCACTGTGATCACCAGCAGTACTGGGAAAATTAGGTGCCTAAGTGGCTGTGTGTGTGTGTGTGTGTATGTGGGCATGCGTGTACGTGTGTGCATACTTGTATATTAGTGTGTCAGCATGCCAGTGTCTATTGAATCAATGCATGCGTTTTGTCATTTGGAGGGCTGCCTGTTGGCTACTTTAAGCCTTTATGTAGAACAATAAAGGATCTCTTCTTTTAGCAGAATCGTCTGTCTACCTTTTTTTTATATCCCGTCACGTAAATTAAAATATAATGTTTACAAACCGAGGATTTCCAATCGGTTTTAGTTATATATAGTTACTGTGTGGTATAACTACAAGACTGGATAGTTTTTCTTTTACAAAAAAAGTAAATAAAAAGGCTCTATACATTCTGCAGCAAGCACGACTGTTAAAAGCGATAGGTTAGCTGACCACTGTTAGTTGATGTATAACCTTGGTGTGATGGATGGTGTGCCGTTGTGAAAGCCCAGATGCTCTCCTGGGGGAATCGCTCAGGAGCTGTGGCTCAAAGCACAGCCCTGGTGCAGAGGGCCCGTGGAGATGAAAGGGGCCTCTTGTTGTTGTGTGAGGTGTTGAGAGGCACGACTGGACTGTTGTGTTCCACAATCTTCATCAGTCTCTCACTCTCTCTCTCTTTCTCTCTCTTTCTCTCTCTTTCACTGCCCAGCACGAACAAACCTCTTCAACAAATTGTGTCATGCTTTTTGTTTTTGTGTGTTTGCAGTATTATTGTCTATAAGGTTTGTTTTTCTTTTTTACCTATCAGTCACCTCAATTCATAGTCGTCCCGTTTCACTATACAGTATCTGCTCTATAGCAGGATCTCTTCCTTACTTTTCACAACTATCTTTAAGCTAACCCTGACGTTCAGAGAAGGGATTAAGTTGTTTTCTATAATTCTGTTATCACTATACTACCTGAGGCTAAAGACCTTAATCAGGGTTCCCATTGATTCAGGTGATTTGTAGGTTTTGTGGTCCTCCGGATAACCAATATTCCCTCAGCCCCTCTCATTCAGTTTTGTTGGCCATTAGGTCACAAGTTGACAGTTGACATGCATTTCTGGAGGAGCTATAAACACACACTCAGCCATTCATACATCAGCCATTTCAGCTCTTTCTAGGATGACACCTTTTATAATAAATATAGGGTCACGCTCTGTTGTCGTGAGGAATTGCATTTCAACCTGCTTTTGTTAAGTCACAGCATAAATGTACAGAAATAAGAGTGGGCACACAGATGTGTTTCAAAGTTATTTTGTGCTGGAAGGCAATGGGATATAAAGAATTACATTATTATAGTAAGTCAAAGTGTATCTGCACCCTAAAATGTGTTTTTGAGATGTAAACAAAGTAATATGATTGATCTGTGATTACACACATCAATGCTGGTGTTAAAATTGGCAAAATTCCTGTTTTATATAAAAATCTGTATTTTATGGGCTGAAAACAGAACTACCCATCATATCTGGTAAAAATCACCTCAAGACCTGGTGGCACTGAGGTATGAGTACGCTCATACCTCATCAAATTCAAATGTTAACGTTAATGTTAATGTGTCTCAGGTAATAGGCTACAAGCTCAGATCTGTCAGTCTGATGGCTTTGCTCATCTTATGACATCACATAATTCACTTATCATGTGCAGGATATATTAGATGACCATGGATTGATGTGTCTGATTAGTGTGTCCTCTTCCAGTATTTTGACTGAAAGGGTGTCAAAGAATCGCTAACCCTGCCTTACTGTGCTACTACCTCTGAGAAAACATCCTTCATATAACTTGTTGTCGCACACAGAAGGGCAGGTATTTTGTTTGTTTTATTTTATTATTAATATTATTATATATGAATCTCTCAAATGTCTTAATGAACCTCACTGTAAAGTCAAATAAATTATAACAAATATCTTGCACATGAAATACTGTTGAACAATGTTTTTCATTGTGTTTTTCCCATGTATATGAAGGAAGGGAGAGAGCTGTGAACTGACTAAGATGGGAGGAGAGATGCAGATTGTTTAGGAAACCAGCTTTGCCCCTGTCAATAGGAAATAGAGGACTCTCTGGGGAGCAGTCCTGTATGGGGTCAGTCTGACTCCAGGAATGCTCTCATCCTCAGGGTGAACATGCTATTCAGCTGCTCAGTAAATACAGGGAAACTACAGAAAGTGAAATGGTTATATAGGCATAATATGCTTACGCCCGCACATTATAATATTTAAAAAAGTAAGCTATTTACATTTACAAGGCAAGGCAAATATGCATCTCTATGTGTCTTTATTTAGAGCTGTCTGGGCAGCCCATGCTATGCTTATAGCTCAAATGTATCTGTTCAAGGGGTGGAGCTGCTAGAGTTGTCTCTAGGGGAGCTGACAGTAATGTGACTTTAATATCTGGCTTTATTTGCATGCTTGTGTGTTTGGTGTGTCCTGCTGTGAAGTGTGTGTGTAAATGAATGTGTGGTGACGGGGGCTCTCTGGCAGGTCTCCTTGACTAGCTCTTCTATTAAAACTTTAATCTGATTAACCGAAGGACACTTAGAGCTTTGGATCTCCACGATCATCTTGTTTATTCACTCACACTCGCACACAAACAAGGCACAGCTGAAGAGAGATGATGGTAGAAACCAGCAATGTTAAAGATTGGATTCAATAACTGTCTAATGAATGTGGAATATCCACAGTTTAATAACAGTAAATACTGTACATTCTTCCCTAGCATTATCTGTGATGTAAGTTTGTCCGCTTTTCGCCTCTGGGTCTCATCTGAGTGGGAGCTTCTTCATCTTGCACTGAAGTGAGTGCAGTTAGCATGGCAGCCGTCTGTTAGCATAGCTAGAGGTGAAGCACTGATGTACTGATGGATTACTGAGCTAGCGGGGGTGGCTTTTGTTGCTCTGTTGTTAAAGCACAGCCAAGCCTGCCCACTCTCATTGGCCTCCCCTGTCGTCCCACGGCTCATCTGTCCAGCTCTCTCAGCCCACTAATAAACTATAAATTACTATTTCTACCACTGTTGTGTGCTGTTGATGGTGTTTTCTTCAAATGATACAATTATACTAGGCTATATACAGTATGGCAAAACTAAATTGGTTTGAAATCCGTAGACCTGGTAATTTGGTTAATTGGGACACTGGCGTGTTTGTACTTTTGGTGCTCATCCAAAATTTCCGTTCTTACCTTCTCACAAATCGCTCTCATACATCACTGGACACCCTCCACTGCACAGCAACCTCCAGCGAGCCCATGGGACCATGTGCAGGTTGAACGAGTTACAAACAAATGTAGCCTACTCGTTTTAGATGTCTGTAGAAAGCCTACTTGTTTCTATTTGCCAGAAATGGCCATAAAGTATTGTTTGTGACCATGATTTCCATAAAGGGTTGTTGGCCACCCATGCAGCGGAAGCCTATCAGCTGATTTATATGCTTGCTGTATCTGAAGAGGTGGGGCACTATATCTATAGCATTGGTACTAGCTGAATAGCCTATTTATGCTGTACATTTACAGTAACAATACAGTATTAAGATAAAGTATTATGATAATTGAAACAGTTTTAAAATCTAATTGTCTTTAGCCAAATGCTATGATGCCTACCGGATTTAGGTGTATAGGCTATTATTACAAAAACATTGTTTTGCAACGCCTGTAAACTATAATGTAACAAAGAGCACGGACTTCCACACAGCGCTCACACACGTGCAGAGCTTATTATACACATACTACGGCACATGCCCGCCTCCTTGGCGCAAGGCTTTTGGTTGGTCCTAGAGTCGGTCCGTCTCTTACCACCCGTGCGTGTGTGTGTGTGTGTGTGTGTGCGCGCGCTCGGGGGGGAGGGGGGGTGGGAAGACTGGAACTCTGGATACTGAAGATGAACGAGAGAAGACGGTCTCACGCAGATGACCATATTCCCCGCCTGCCCTACACCTCGTATTGAATTAATTAAAACTTCTAAGGGCGATATTTACAAACTGTATTTTAATTAATGTATGTACCGCTATAACACGAAATTAGTAATTAACGTTGTGAGGAACGTTGCATGGAGCTCAATGTTGCGTAATCGTGCGCGTTATTTGGACAGTTTGGAAGGAGTGTTCCCATTGGATTGTCGCCGCCACTATGAATAGCTCAAACCAGCAAATGGTAAGTGTATTCCTGTAAGAAACCTCACGTGTTTTAAAAGTGTGGATCATTATAAGTTTCGGATCAAAACAATGAGAGCGGACATATCATCTTAGCTTCTTCTGGCGTAGGCTATCCCACTAATTCCAAATCGACACATCACATAAGGTCGGTAAATGCTACATTGTGCTGCAGGCTATAGTTGATAAGTGGGTAAGTTTTATGGAGACAGTATTCTATAGCACTAATACACTAGCCTCTACAGTGCTGCATGATCTGCCGTGCCATCAGAAATCCCATGACTGCTGGTTGTTCTGGTATGTCCACGAAAGGGACAATCAAACTGAAATGCCCTTTCCGTGTCCGATATTGTTGTATTGTTGTAATATCGTGTATTAATACTAGTTAATCCGAGAGTCTGTGTTAGCACAGACTATTCGTGACTGCGTTGGTCAAATGATGAAACAACTATTAGCTAGGTTACATCTGCCTTTTACTAGTTTCTCTTTATCGCTGCCCCTCTGTCTCCCAGCCCTTTACAATAAATATAATGTGTAGAAATGAAACTGGAGACTACAGATTGTGATCATAGGGGTAAATAGTGGTAGTATTTCGCTTTTATATTTTCTGACTACTCAAAGAGCCACTGTCTCAGTATGGCAAAAATATCTTCCTGGCAACAATAATTTCCTAAAAGCCTTATTTTGGCAACAGTAAAGCAGAATGTGATTCATGCTAAACAGAAGTAAAGAAAATAGAATGGTTCCCTTTTGTCACTTGTTTGCTTTTCAGCCAGATACATAATTATGTCAAGGGGTAGGCTGACCTATGTTGGTGTCATGGAAGATGTGAAATGAGTTAGACATCTCTCACATATATTACGGTATGCTATTTCAGGTGATGTCTCACCGTATTAACCTTAAGATTGTGGTGGATTGTGCACATTCAGTATATGAAACATTGCACGTAGTAGTAAAGCATATAGGCCAGACTGCAATGCATGTATGTCATGCAAATAAAAGCAGTCCATTTGAAGGCACCACTTGCATCCAAGTTCAATAAGAAAAGAGAGGACTAAAAACAGAAGCTGGAGAGGCATGTGTGTGAATGTCCAATGTAGCGGTTTGGTTTCTTAGTCAGATTTTATGGAACATGCATGCCGGTACCGCTAAGTGTTCTTGGGTCTAGCTGAAACTCTATCCATGAAGTGACTGACTAAATAACTGGCTATACATCCCAGTCATAAAATAATGCATACAACATAATGTGTACCTGCTTCTGAGGATGCCAATGTAATGAGCCAGCAAGACAGCTAGGGAACCATACTGTATACTGTACATGTGCACACACACACACACACACACACACACACAGAATAGTTTAAGCCTTGCGTTGATTTAAAAGGTCACCCACACCAGTATCAGTCACAGATGGATGCTGCATGGGAAGTGGTTTTTCCTTTCCTGAATGCATTTCTGATGTGTGTGTTTGTGTGTGTTTGTATGCATGTTGTGTGTATGTGTTCATTCTGTATGCCTCTAATCCTTGTGAAATTAAATTGCGAGTAAAAAGGGAACTGGTGTCCTACTACTACGACTCATGATGAGTCGTAGTAGTAGGACTTATGATGTAGTCATGATGCAGTAGTAGTCATGATGTAGTAGTACTTATAATGTAGTCATGATGTAGTAGTAGTCATGATGTAGTCATGATGTAGTAGTAGTCATGATGTAGTAGTACTTATGATGTAGTCATGATGTAGTAGGAGTCACGATGTAGTAGTACTTATAATGTAGTCATGATGTAGTCATGATGTAGTAGTAGTCATGATGTAGTCATGATGTAGTCATGATGTAGTAGTAGTCATGATGTAGTAGTACTTATGATGTAGTCATGATGTAGTAGTAGTCATGATGTAGT
>JAODLL010011811.1:0-29418 GCA_026546735.1 Forbesichthys agassizii | reverse complement strand
TATGTATGTATGTGTGTGTATATATATATGTATATATATATGTGTTTATGTGTCTGTGTGTGTGTATATATATATATGTATATATATGTGTGTATATATATATATATGTATATATATGTGTATATATGTGTGTATATATGTGTGTATATGTATATATATGTGTATATGTATATATGTGTGTATATATGTATATATATGTGTATATGTATATATATGTGTATATATGTATATAATATGTGTATATGTATATATATATATATATATATATGTGTGTATGTATATATATATATGTGTATGTATGTGTATATATATATGTATGTGTATGTATGTGTATATATATATGTGTATGTATGTGTATATATATGTATATGTATGTATGTGTATATATGTATGTAACAGAAAGTTGAAACGGATGATTAAGTATTAATATCATATTAATACAGTTCAAGTAAAGACTGCAACACTAACTTACTTTGCATTGACGCATACGGCAACACACATCAGAAAGGAAAATGAACAGCAACTCCACTTTACCAACAAGACCACGCTACTGATCGATGTGACCAGAATGCACTGGAGTGTGCGCCCCCGATGACGAACGGGGTGCTCAATATATAACCAAAGCCTTTTTCACATAACTAGCTTGATTTAAAAACTATTAGCGGTGTCTGCATTGATCGAGCATGGAGAAACACCTATGTCAGACAAAATCAAGTGAAGATGCTAGCTAAATTGATCAAATATGATTTTCAAATAGTTCCGATGGCATCTAAGAATATATGGTAGGAAGCATATCAAAGTCCTTATAGTTTTATATAATGTCTTTGAGCAGAATGCTTAGTTCAAGCTCAAATCAAAACAGTATAGCTCCGCAGTCCTCCGTAATATGATACTTCTACTGGCTCCGTAAATAGTAACAAACAAAAAGCGAACACCGCTCGTATCAACAAAGTCGTAGCACTAGGCTTTGCTTCACAATGTATTTCGATGTGTGATGCGGCTCCAAGGAGGACAAATCAAAAGCGTGTGTTAAATTCACTCACTCTGGAACACTATTTTAACAGATGCATTACATTGGTTGTATTGGTATTTTTTTTCTTTCTTAAACAGTTTATCCCCAAGATGGAACCAGTGTTGGCACACCCCTGATCAATCCCACCTCTTTAGGTGTGGTTGAGACCACCGAGATGTCTTTAACCAATGATACAATGGATCCCATCACCCCTTCCACTGGAAAGGCCAAATCACCAACAAAGAAGAGTGCGCCAAATTCGTCTTCTCCACAGAAGAGAGATAGCAAGACTCAGTCAAAAAGGGTGAAGTCTAGAAGCCCTTCACGGAAGAAGAGGTCCAGTTCGTGCTCTCCGAAAAGGTTGAAGGTCAAGTCCAGCTCTAGATCTCAGAAAAGGTCAAGGTCTCGGAAGAGATCCAGGTCAAGGTCTCGGAAGAGATCCAGGTCAAGGTCTCGGAAGAGATCCAGGTCAAGGTCTCGGAAAAGATCCAGGTCAAGGTCTCGGAAGAGATCCAGGTCAAGGTCTCGGAAGAGATCCAGGTCAAAGTCTCGGAAGAGATCCAGGTCATGGTCTCGAAAGAGGTCAAGGTCTCGAAGGAGATCCAGATCAAAGTCTCGTAAGAGATGCAGATCAAGGTATCGAAGGAAATCCAGATCTAAGTCTTGGAAAAAATCCAGGTCAAGGTCCCGGAAGAGATCCAGGTCAAGGTCTAGGATTTTGTCGAGGTAGATTAATTAATTTTCTTACCTTGTCTGCAATAAATCATTGGTGAAGGGCTAGATTACATTCTGTTGCAACTGCCAATGAACATAAACTGGATAAACAACGGTCTTTCTTTTGCAGATCACCAGCCCAGAGATTAAGAAGATCTCTGTCTCGTTCAGGGTCCCGGTCCCGGAGGAAGGGTGCACACAGTGGCACCCTCAGCCAAAGAGACCGCTGGAAACGCGAGCCCAGTCACTCTCCTGTGCTTATTCTCCGCAAAAACAGGACCCCCACAAGAAAACTGCACACTGACAGCAAGAGTCCACCACGAATTACTGAACTGGGTGAGCTTGTGTGTTCATAATTGGTGAAATGGTTTTAACAATGGTTTCTTTTTTAAAGATTTTTCTCTGGAACCACAAAACCCCGGGCTGGTTAGAAAACCATTGCCAAAACCACAGTAGTTATCCTATCCAAAAATGTTTTAAACTGAAACGTTAGTTTTATTTTACAATTTTCGAATGTCATTGAAATAACAATGATGCTCGTGTTCGCATCAGTCAAAAAACATCAGATAAATTTATAATATAGATAAATTTTATTTCAACCACAAAATCACTTTATTTAACATGTATAATTAAAGTAAGAAAATTGTAAAAACTAAATAGTTTAAGCTTGAGCCATGTAAAGAGCACTATCTCTGTTTTTTTCACAGCAATGGTGGAATATATATATATATATTCTGTGTGTGTGTGTGTGTATATATATGTGTATGTATGTATGTATGTATTCATCTAAGTCACAACAATAGAAAAACATAGTCTACTGAAAATAATACTACACAAACATTAGATGTTGCCATCTTTGCCAAAAGCAAAAACCGCCCGAGATGTCTTGGCGGTCCAGAGGGTTAATGCCTTATATCATATGACATACCTAGCAACTTGTTTTATATAATATGGCATACCTAGCAACGGATTTTATATCATATGACATACCTAGCAACTGGTTTTCTTCAGACAAAGAGCAGCTTTTGGAGATTGCCAAGGCAAATGCAGCTGCGATGTGTGCCAAGGCTGGCGTGCCCATCCCAGAAAGTCTCAGGCCCAAAGTGACGACCCAGCTTCCCCTGAGCCTGCCTCTGCCAAACATGGTCATGAACGCTGCAATGGCTAGTATGACTGCTGGTAGGCATCGCTCTCTCTCCTTTCATTCTCTGCACTTCTCTATGCTCATGTCTTGCTTCTGTTGCTCAGGATTAATGCCATGATTCACGACACTGCCAATTAATGCCTATCCAAATAGATCAGTCGATTCATGCACCAATAATCTTTCTGCTCATTTTAGTTCTCGTCCTTTGCCTGGTCTGAAATATGTGGGCACTTGTGATTCATAGGTTTGACCATTTTAGCCACATCCATTTCTACCTGATGCATACATTGAAGCATACAGACATGACATAAGTAAGTCTACAATCAAAATGTCAAACGTCTGCTCATCTGGAGTAGTATAAAACACACTGCCATTAGGTTGAAAGAGCATTCTCTGGAGTGATGACTCACAAATCTATATTTGGTGGAAGCCAGGAAAAGTACCTGTAGTGACTACTATAATCTTTGATAGTAGAGGAGTATGGATGTTTCAGGGGTTTAGAATGATTGAGATAAACAAACTGGGTCTGCCATCATGTAGAGCCAGAGTTAGGCATACTGTGTGGTGTGATGGTACTGAGCTAGTCTGTTGGCTGTGACACGCCATGACAGACGTTAACCTCCAAAATGAGTTAAAATAATAATACTACATTAAATTTCAGGACGCCTTTCAAAACACTCAAGGAAATCTTACATTGTACACAGGCAAATTGTGTGAGTGGGCAGGAACATACATTATAGAAACAATATACATTAAAAATATTTGGGAAGTATATACAACATAAAATAATAATACATGCTTATTGTGAGGGCAGGGGAGAAAAGTAAAAGTGGAACAGAAGGTCAAATGCAATAAGCAACCCTGAAGAGATTAGTCTTAAGAAGCTTGGCAAAAGAGGAGACTGGTAGCATGTGCAGGGGAAGAGCAGTCCAGAGTCTCGGGGCAGAGGAGCTGAAGGCCCGAGCCCCCATAGTGGAGAGATGGAATGAAGGGGTGACGAGAAGACCTGTAGAGGAGGAGCGGAGAGAGTAAATGGTAAATGGGCGCATTTATATAGCGCTTTTATCCAAAGCGCTTTACAGTATTTTGCCTGACATTCACCCAGTCACACACACATTCATACGCCGATGGTGATTGCTGCCATGCAAGGTGCGACCAACCACCGGGAGCAGGTTAGGGGGTTAGGCATCTTGCTCAAGACCACTAGACAATCCTGTCCCCCATATGCCAGTAGAAGGTCAGAGAGGTAGGAGGGCCAGATTGTGTATGTAAGGAGGAGAATCTTAAAGTTGATACGGAATTATATAGGAAGACAATGAAGTTGAATCTGAATAGGAGTGATGTGATCCGTTGACCTTGTGTCTGTGAGGATCCCGGCAGCAGAGTTCTGTACTAATTGGAGGCTGATGAGTTTGGATGGGATGCCAGAGAGAAGAGAGTTGCAGTAATCCAGACGTGAAGTGACAAATGTGTGGATGAGGGATTCGATGCTTGAGTATAAGAGTGACGGACGGAGTCTAGATATGTTGCAGAGGTGGAAGAAGGGTGCACGGGTAATGGTTTTGATGTGTGATTCAAATGAGAGTCTTTTGGCAGTTGTTGACAGTGGGATGGGAAGACCGGCAATGTTAAGGCTGTAGTTGTCTTGTGTAGGGAGAGGGGATTTGGAGCCAATGAGCAGGACCTCTGTCTTGCTGTTGTTGAGTTTAAGGGCGTTTAGAGTCATCCAGCTCTGTATGTCGTGAAGGTAGTTGGTGAGGGGGATGAGGGGGAGGGGGGGGGGGTGTGAAGTGTTCGGTTGAGATGTAGAGCTGGGTGTCGTCCGCATAGCAGTGAAAGTCAATGTTGTGGTGTCTCATGATCATGCCCAAGGGTAGAAGGTATATGATGAACCGCAGAGGACCCAGCGCCGATACAACTAGCATGTGTTTTAGATTTTATCTCTCTGGTCCATTCAGACAACACACCGTCTGTGTGTCTCCCGCAACCTAGCTACTATGACGGCTGCCCTCTCCAGCATGGGAGCCCTGGCATCGCTGCCTCCCCTCCCATCAATCACAAACAAGCCCCCTCCCGGCCCAACACAGCTGAACCTGGCTGCTTTAGAAGAGGTGAAGAAGAAGGTGGCCAAGCAGGCCAACAGCATCAGCATCAAGGAGTTTACTGATGTGAGCGTGTCTTGATTCCCTAAGGGTTTTACATGTCTGTGTGTGTGTGTGTGTATCTCAGACATCTTTTGAAATAAGCAGAAATTGTGATCACCACTCTAAATGATAAATTCAATGAATATATCAATATAGTGTCTATATATTGCACTACTGTTAGGTTACTGTTTGCATGTGCATAGAGACATGGTTATGCCCCGAGTATGTGCTAGCCTCCTGGAAGACTCGAGACAAAGGTCATGATCACAGTCTCTGTGTGTTTGTGCGTGTGTGTGTATAGAAATGTAAGCTGATCGTGGATAGCAAAGGGGAGCTACCAGTGGCAACGCCTCACATCTCAGATGATGAGGATGAGGGGAAACCGTTTGGCATGTCGGCCCTCCGAGAGCAAAAGGCCATTAGCTTCAGCATCAGCGTAAGGCTATGCACACACACTACTGCTTCTGCAGCAACAGCCATGGAGGAGGCCACGCCTATTTCTTCACAACATGTCCTGGTCCCATAAACCCTGCTCTCCTCTCTGCTCTCCCAGAATATGTCTACGCGACCATCGCTCCGTAGTGATGCAGGCATGGCCAAGGAGTTCCCGGTATCCTCGGGGTCTCAACACCGCAAAAAGGTTGGTGTTAACACCTATTGTCCCTATAGCCAGTGCCACTTACAAATCCAGCTTTTGCAACTCTGTCTAAGATGTCGGTAACATGAGTTTGATCTTAAAATCCCCATGTCCACACGCTGGTGTTACTTTATTGGATTGCCCCATTGTTGATGAGGATGGCATACTGGCCCCTCTGAACTTTGCATTTTATAATGGACTATAATATTAATCATTTATTATATCATGGACTGAGCTTTTCCAACCTAGTCGCCAAAGTTCTGTACAGTATTGACTCACATTCACACACGTCTCACACACCAATAGTGGTGCCAGCCATGCAAGGCACCATCCAACCTCCGGGGGCAGTAAGGGTTAGGTGTCTTGCTCAGGGACACCACGGCACTTAGCCAGGGGGCAAGGATACTTGCCCCGCTCTACTCTCATGGCCAATGGATTCACACTACTCCAGAACAGTCCATTTACTCCATAAGGGTTCCAGCCCATCTCATCCTACACAGAACATGATGGCTGTTATGAGTCTATTATGAGAGAGATGCCATTGTTCCTCTATTTCCAATGCAGCTTCCTTATAAATAAGTGGTGTGAATACAGTATGTTCATATATGAAGCTGTAGTGTTGTAACCAATGACTTTTCAGGAGGGCGAGGCAGCAGGGGTGTATGGTGAATGGGTTCCAGTGGACAAGACTACAGACAAGACTAAGGCGGTCAGCGCTGCTACCAAGCAGTCACCAGTCACTGCACCCCCAGTGTCGTCAGCCTCATCACCTGCACCTCCAGAACCTGAGGCACCGCCGGTGCCCGCTACTGACAATGTCTTTCCTGAGCCGCTGTCGCAGGTAGCGTCTGCGTGCGCGCGCATGTTAAAAGGACATTGACATGATCCCTCTGTTGTTTAATGTGCCACCACAGTTAGTGGTTCAACATTTCAGCAACCAAATGCTGAACTGCATGGATGATATGAAGCCATTGAGTTTGATAAATGGTCCCCAAAAACATGTGGAGGCACTTCCTTGATATGAGAAACATTCACTTAAATGTTCACTAAGCAATGTGACTTACAAAGAGATAACATATATATTAGTAATATTTTAAGATTTTAAATAATGCAAACGGCTTTGAGTTTTCATGGTTGTAGTTTGTATAGGCTTTCCCCTTTAAGGTTATCTATCGCTAGTGGGTTTATCTCTCATGCACTGCACTGAAGGAATTTTAGTGCACGCCCGCCAATGGCAACGGTCTCACCTCGTGTATAAATTGTACTGAGACCATTCAATCGACTCTCATTATTCAGCATGCTGTGGGCCTCACTGGCTCCATAGCTGAAGAAAAGTCTATTTGGAAGCTGATTGAGTCTCAGTCAAGTATATACAAGAGGTAAGACCTTAAGTGACCTGTAGACCTTAAGTAGGTGGGATTGACTAAACTTCTTTCAGTGCTGCACATATGTGCGAGGGATACCCATTAGCGAGAACCATAAGGGCTGTGCTCATACTCATCTGGACTTAAGAAACTGACAGGTATGGAAAGAGCTGTGTTAATGTACATAGCGTAGGTCCACCTTCCATGGAGTTTAACAGTTGGTCACAGTTTCAAATGCTTAATATGTGTAAAGCTTGGCAAAGTACATGTGAGTGTGCTTCTGCACAATATAATACCACCTCTACTCTGTCGTTCTCTCATTGTGACCCTCCAGCCCGTAGATATCTCACAGGCTGTCACTGAGAGGATCAAAGCCCAAAGACGGTTGGCTGAGAACCCGTATGATGTGAATGCCATCTGCATGCTGAGTCGTGCACAAGAGCAGGTACAACAATCCTGCTGTACCGTTACACTGGTGTTTAATTTGAAATGATCACATACTTCTTCTGCTTAATATAAAAAGATAGTTTGGGATTATATTAATTATTTTCACATTGTGTTTCAAGGTGGATGCATGGGCACAGTCCAACACCATTCCTGGTCTGTTCACTGGGTCAACAGGAGCTCAGGTTCTCAGCTCTGAGGAGCTTTCTACCAGTGGCCCACAGGCATGGCTTAAAAAGGTACCCATCAATGCATAGTCACACATGACACACACACACCTGAAAAATGTATCAGACATTCATCAGTTCTTGTTAGAACTAATAAACCATCCATACAATTGGATCTGAATTAAACACAACCTTTTGTATTTTAGTCAATAAACTAAATGTTGCCATCACAGTGCCAGATTGACATATTCAAAGAACCCCTTAGCACATGCTCTTAAGGACCTTTTAAAATGTTTTAAGATGAACAGTTCTCAATGATGAAGAAATCCTCCACAAATCTACCAACCAGTGAAAAAGCCACCAGTCTGTTTACTGATAGTCTTCAGATGCAAGCACTTTATTGACATAAAACCAAACCTCTTCAAATTGTGCCATCCCACTTTAAATGTGTCTGCATTGACCTCTTGTTGCATCCTGATCTATTTGGTGTACGGATTGTGAATCAGGCCTTAGCTTGGCTCCATTTAATTTCACTCTGTGTTGTAAATTTCATTAAAATCAGCTGAGTTGTTATGTTTCTTGGATTTTAATGAAAATGTGCCTTCCAGTTACACCTCTCTACGAAAATTTAATTTAGTTTTCTACTGTTCTATTAGGGGCACATTCACATTCTGTTTTGCCTACATAGCCTCGTGTGACTTGCCGCCACTGGTCTCCATTCACATTACATGTTTTGGTTGTGAACCCTGGTCTGTTTACGTCATCAACAAAAGGATCTTGCCGCCTTTATTTCCGAATGTTGCTAGACGACAGTGAGCAAGGGAGGGAAGCAGGGAGGGGGAATATATGGGGAAAATGTAAAACCACACTCAAACTTAGTTGTGTTCATGTGACGTCACCAGCTCCTATTTAATTTCGGTGCATCAGGCTGGTACCCCTCAACACTGGCATAGGAGGCGGGTCGATAGGCGGGATGTGTCTCCTTTGTTATGAAACAGACATAGGCTTTCTGTAGAACTAGGTTTATTATCACCAACTTTAACTCTGTATAACCACTCAATTTTGGTATGTAGCCTCTTAGTTTCATGTAAATGGCTTATGACATTCACCAATGCCCCTGATTCAACATGTATCGCATTAATGCAGGGACAACATCCATCCATCATGAATGTGGGATTTTGCTACATTGTAGAAACTTTTTGTTTTGAGAGTAGAAATGTGAATGCTAAACGTATATACTCAATCCACAATGTAGCCAACTAAACTAACAAAACGGTTAAATGCTATGCTTAACCATTGATATGGTACGTGTTGGCTGTCCATCTACGTCTTTCATTTGATGACCTGCATCGTTTTTTCTGCCACTAGGGGTGCTCTAGCTCCTTCTCACCTCGTGTAAAAGAGATGGGGAGTGGGAGGGAAAGAGGGAATACGGTGCTTTAAACAATGGTGAAACTAAGTGGTCATTCAGCCCCCTGCAACATGTGACACTTGTCTGAATGTTGTGAAACTAGCTGCATGCAACAGTCAATACACACGTTTGTAAAGTGTCAGATGATGACGTCAAACTGTCTTTGATGGTGTCTTTTCAAACAATTTCCATTGATTTCAGCTTATATTCAGCTGTCTGACTACTCTAGGCTATAATTCTGATTTAAACTAAATACTTTTGATATAGGGATCAAATGTTTGCAATGCACAATATTGATGTATTAACTTGAAATGAACATGTATTATTATTATTAGAACACTAAGCCAAACATTTCCACTTGGTATGAACGTTTCATGGTATAAAGCCAGACCCTATTTCAGTCTACATAGACTGACGTGGCCTTGTCTTCCTATAATGCCTGATTGAACTGGTTTGCCACCAGCTAGATGTGATTGGCTCTGTCTGAAGCTCACTCCATGATGCCACTGAGCCAGGCTTCTGTGGGAGGGAGAAGGAGGGCAGGTGGCAGTTCACAGGGTCACCCCCGCCCGGTGATCCTGTGAACTTTCACCTCTCTGTATGTTAGCCTGTTTCAGGGTCGGCGACATGGGCCCCCCTCTCTCTGTTGCTGGGGTGACGAAGGGGGTGGAGAGGAGGGCTAGGTACGTACCAATCACCCAGCTACCTTCATTTACCACAAAGTGTGTTTGGGAGTGTATCAGAGAGTGAGTGTGGATATCACATTGCAAATGATTAGAAATCACCCTGCCTTTACTTGGTGCTTCAGAGCAGTGGTCTCCAAAGTGTGGTTCTGACACCCCAAAGTGTCACAGCTGTTTCTAGCAGTCATGAGATTAAATATTGAAATGTATACTTAACTGTGTGTGTGTGTGTGTGTGTGTGTGTGTGTAGTTGGAGGAGTCATGGTACCACAAGTTTACAAACCACTGTTTTAGAGCTTGTGTGTCTGCCATGTTTATGGGCTGGATGCTGATTTGTATTGTTTCCTCTGTTTCTTTCTTTCTTTCCATATCCCCTGCCTCGTCGCCGTGGCTATCTTCTTCTATCTATCTGCTTCTTCTTTGGTTTATTCTCTTGTCCTTCGTCTCTCTCTGTCTCTCTCTGTCTGTCTGTCTGTCCGTCTCTCGGCCTTGTCTGCGCTGTCAGGACCAGTTCCTGCGAGCGGCACCAGTGTCGGGTGGTGTTGGGGAGTTCCTCATGAGGAAGATGGGCTGGAGGACGGGAGAGGGCCTGGGCAGGAACCGCGAAGGCACCGTAGACCCAATCATCATTGACTTCAAGATCGACCGCAAAGGTTAAAGCGCTTCTCATTTCTAATCACATTTTAAATGTGTTGAATGTCATTTCTCATCATTTGATGTTATTGGAAGAAGTGGATTGTTGCATGGAATTTTCTAGTGAGTACAGAACTTAAATGGTCTGGAACCCTGGCCAAATGTGTCTCTTGAACCAACTGTCAAATGCAATATTCAAAGGAGCAACTGTTATTTGGAAACACTGGACAATATAATGACATCGTATTCTAATGTCTCATGCAAATGTTTTCAGGTCTAGTTGCTGAGGGAGAGAAGCCTCAGAAGCAGACAGGGGGGCTAGTGGTGACCAAGGATCTAATGGGTACGCCTCTCAACCAAGCCATCTACATACACAGCCATTTCGCCACTGGCCAGGCTGCTACATTTTTTGTAAAAGCTAGTATTTAGGAGCAATTACAATAAGAATTAAGGAATCTTGCTTGCCCACATTGAGTCTCAACTCCAAGACGTTCCATTAACCCATTAAGACCTAAGGTGCCCTCTAAAATGTATTCTATGCATTAGTTTGACAACAACTTCCTAAAACCTGAGGGTTTTCTGAAAAATGTGACAGAATTACTAAAAATCAAAACATATCGGCCTAAAATCCACTTGAGAACATAATTAATTTACCCTGTTTCTTAACGTTTTGTGTGTAGATATTTAGATACAATATGACGTATCTGTAAGACATTGTGGCCAATAACTAATAGAAGGCTTTGTGTGTGTGTGTGTGTGTGTGCGCGCGCGCGTGTGTCATTGTTCCGTGTCTCCCCAGGGAAGCACCCGGTGTCTGCTCTCATTGAGCTGTGCAGCAAGCAAAGGATCATGCAGCCAGAGTTTGTCATGGTGCATCACAGTGGTCCTGACCACCGCAAGAACTTCCTCTTCAAGGTCTGCTCACCCTCCTCTCTCTACCCATGTGGTGCTTGGCTGCCGCTACTCATCCTCTATATGGTCTGGCTGGCCATCTCACACGTTGCTGACCATATGGATGGATGTTTAGGGGGAATGTGTTTCAGTGTCTCCACAGTTATAGAGATCAGCATTTTGTGTTTTGCTTAGACTTTCTCACGTACTTCACAAACGTATTTAGAAATAAGACATAAGCATTCACGATAGAATGGCTCGCATAAGTTACAACTTGCAGTATGCGTTTCGGGGAAGCATAAAATCTGACTCATTGAAGACTGCCAGTGGAATTATGTGCACTCTTGATGTACTCTCCCAGCATTATGACACACAGAGGAATATGCTGACAGTTTCATTTAATAATTGAATGACCCCCTCAAAAATGAGGTGCTGCATCTCAAGGAGCTATGCTTCCAGCAAATTAAAATGGAATGAATACAAACGTCAATAAAGGATGGATATCCTGATAGTTTACAGATGTGGTCAGGTTTTGGGCCAAAACATTTCAAATGCAGTATTTCATACTGTATAACTATAGGCTTATAGTACAACTATAGGCCTAATCAATTAAATAGTTTGCTTAGGCTGTTGAAAGCATTGATTTTTTTTTTTTGCCCAAGGCCAGCCTAACGTAAATCTAAGCAAGGTTTTTGAAAAAAGATGATCAGCAAAATCAAATGTTCATGTTTACTCATCACATGTTCACCTTCAGACGAAAGACGAAGAAACTACTGATCTTCTGGGCCTTTCACAGCAGTCTCTTGTTTAGAGGTTTCCTCATCCGAAAAGCTAACAATTCCAGTTGTTTGTATAGTGACTATTTAAAACCCACTGAACAATATATAGTTGAACTTAAGAATGCTTATCTTGTGTCCACCCTGGTCCAGTACTCATTGGCTCCTCTCTTCTGCAGGTGACGGTGAACGGTGTGGACTACCAGCCCCAGACAGCCAGTCCCAACAAAAAACTTGCCAAGGCCATGGCAGCTACAGTGGCCCTACAAGCTTTGGGAGAGGTAAAGACTGCTCAAGATGAACCTGTGTGGCCTGAATCTGATTCCTGTGTGTGTGGGGGCACTGCTGCATTATTTTTAAAATGATTTATTTAAAGATACATTAGAAAATAACATTTTTATAGGTTTGGAATTTTGATTTCAGTTACTTTTTGTTTAATCATCCCATTCCTGTGTGTACAAATTCCTTTCCATCACTGAAAGTCCCTGGTCTTTCAGTGGGGTTTTCTTGACAAATAAAACAATTCTTAATCCACTACACTGGTTTTCCAATGGCCTGCCAGATTGTGTGATATTGCTGAGCTCAATTGTGTTGTTGCCTAATGTTTTGGTTATGTCTATGTAATTCAGTACAAAGCCAACAGAGAATCCTATCCTAGTTGCATAATGGCATGCCTCATGAAGCTGTTTACTTGTTTGGTTCCTAGGTGCCTGCTGATGGACCAGGATTGTACATGGGACCTGTATTCACTGCTGCCTCAACTGGACCTCTGTTCTCCACTTAAACACACACAGCCACCTGTTCATGTTTTCTGTGTTCTACGAGGCTAACAGGCACACAGGATAGTTGCCTGCCGGATTTAAACCACGGACTAACCAGAAACCAAATATTTTAAATATGTAATGTGTATATAAACCTTTGTTCCGAATTTACTTTTCAAATGACAGCTTGCTCAATGATACGTGACCATATTTTGTGCAGTACAATAGTGTAATAAATGGTGTAGTTATAGCATCAGCCACTGATATATTAATCCACTAACTAAAATATACTAAGGTTTTCTGGTATGTCACAATAGGTTTGTTGCATTCCATTTGAGGTTAAGACAGGGGTCTGCAACCTGCGGCTCCTGAGGCCCTCTACACAATGGCTCCCTGTGGCTTTTACAAACATAGAGAAATTCATTTAGGTTTTGCCCTCCATTCCCTCCCCCACAAAATATCTCTCTAAATTATATTTTGTATTGCAAGCCTGTCACCTTTTTCACCTTTTGGCAGTATCCGAATTAATCAAGTCCATTCAAAAACAGTTACTTTTGCCATTGTACAGACGTTGTGTATAGTATTTTTTATTTTTTCTTCTCTTCCTAAAGAGTCACCAGAAATGAGCATTTAAATGTTATATTAAATATTTTCAGTGGCTCCAGATAGATAAATATAAAAATGTTTGGGCACAAATGGTTATTTTGATAGTAAAAGTTGCAGACCCCTGAGTTAAGGTAAACTCTTAACTTATATCTAGTCAAATTGAAGCTGAGCAGATATCTTGTTTGGATGTTACCTTAAATTGGTATGGTCTTAATATACCTTAAGCACACATGCCACAGAATGTAGTTTTTAGTAATGGCTTGAAGTTTTCATCAAGCAGGTCAGATCATCGTTATGACAGCACATCCAACATAATGTATTTATTCTCATTGTTCCATATGGTTCTATGATTTCATTTATTATATGGTTAAGATTAATATGAAAAACATTCCTACTCTGTGAACGTTGCTAACAGGATTGTTCTCTTATTTTTGTAGA
The DNA here is from genome assembly GCA_026546735.1 of Forbesichthys agassizii. Classification (NCBI taxonomy): domain Eukaryota; kingdom Metazoa; phylum Chordata; class Actinopteri; order Percopsiformes; family Amblyopsidae; genus Forbesichthys; species Forbesichthys agassizii. The sequence goes on along the minus strand of JAODLL010011811.1, from coordinate 15,593 downwards.
GAAAACGCATTAAAAATTAATTTTGATATGAACTCAGCAAAAAAATAAACATCCCATTTTCAGGACTGTATTTCCAAAATAATGTTGTAAAAATCCAAATCAAAGTGTTTAAACTGTTTTCCATGCATGCTCAATTAACCATAATCAATTAATTAGCATGCACCTGTGGAACAGTCGTTAAGACATTAACAGCTTACAGAGAGTAGGAATTTAAGGTCACAGTTCTAAAAACGCAGGACACTAAAGAGACTTTTCTACTGACTGTGAAAAACACAGAAAGAAAGATGCCCAGGGTCTCGGCTCATCTGTGTGAACGTGCATTAGGCATGCTGCAGGGAGGCATGAGGACTGCTGATGTGGCCAGGGCAATAAATTGCCATGCGTGTAACAACACCTGCACAGGATCGGTACATCTGAATATCACACCTGCGGGACAGGTACAGGATGGCCACAACAACTTGCCGGGTCACACCAGGAACAATCCCTCCATCAGTGCCCAGACTGTCCGCAATAAGCTGAGAGAGGCTGGACTGAGGGCTTGTAGGCCTGTTGTGAGGCAGGTCCTTACCAGACATCACCAGCAACAATCCCGCCTACGGGCACAAACCCACCTTCGCTGGACCAGAGGAGTGGCAAAAAGTGCTCTTTACTAACGAGTCACGGTTTTGTCTCTCCAGGGGTGATGGACGGACTCGTGTTTATCATCAAAGGAATGAACGTTACACTGAGGCCTGTACTCTGGAGCGGGATCAATTTGAAGGTGTGGGGTCCGTCATGGTCTGGAGAGGTATATCACATCACCATTGGACTGAGCTTGCCATCTTTGCAGGCAATCTCAATGCTGTGCGGTACAGGGAAGACATCATCTTCCCTCATGTGGGCCATTCCCCCCAGAAATGTCCGGGAACCAGCAAGTGCCTGGTGGAAGAGTGGGGTAACATCTCACAGCAAGAACTGACTAATCTGGTGCAGTCCATGAGGAGGAGATGCACTGCAGTACTTCATGCAGTTGGTGGCCACATCAGATACTGACTGGTACTTTTGATTTTGAACCTCCCTTCATTCAGGGACACATTATTCTATTTCTGTTAGTCACATGTCTGTCAAATAGTTCATGTTAGTTTATGGCTTATGGTGTTGATTCTTTAAGTGTTCATATAAATATTTACACACATTAAGGTTATTGAAAGTAAAAAAAGTTGAAAGTCAGGCTGTTTCTTTTTTTGCTGAGTTTATTTAAATGGTATTAAAAAAATTTAAACGTGTTCAATGTTTGCACTAAAGCATGTCATACCTCATGACTGTAAAGTGGTAGACCATGTGGGTCCCAATTCATCTATCAAATGTTTATCCCTTGTACAGGAAAAATCCGTTTTAAAGTCTTGCACAGACTTCAATATTTGTTTCATATTGCCCTTGTGGTTGAAACCCATGTTCAAAAGCGTATTGGGTGAACTGTAAGAATGAGCCATCTGACTGTTGAGAGGCTGGCACCACTCTCTACCCCTCCCCCTAATGTGGTATTAAGCTGCTATCTATCGCACTCCTTACTGCAGTATTCCATTGTTGAACAAGGCTGGGAGGAGATTTCATGAGGAGATTTGCCTCAGTCTAGGAACTCTTTAAGTCCAGGGTGACACACACAAATCTGAAGATAGCAGCCCCTAAATGTGAGCATAGTCATGCTTGTGTTTATGTGATCTAGTCTTCTCATCCAGGACCACATTACATTCGTTTACTGACCAGGCACATGGTTAGCCCTGCAAAGGATTTATGTACTGTATAGACTACCCATCCCGTCAAGGAAATAATATTCAATTGGTGAATACATACCAGTTAAAGGGCATGAAACAGATTTTATAACTGGTGTCAGAATTTTTTGGTTATAGAGTTGATACAGAGTTGACATTTTTTATGGATCGAGTTAACAGATTTAAACTGTTTAACATTACGTTCATTAAAGTTTATGTAGTAAAACAAATCACGTACAAATGTTACATTATTTAATCAGAATATGTTTTAAAACCACTGCGAGAAATGTCTTTCTGCGGGTCAATTTAATTATAGTAACTAGAATAGTAACTTCCATAGTATGAATGAACAGAGTTGACTATAGCCACCTACTGTATCTACAACTCTAATCACCCCTGTCGACTTCAGGGTGGTAGGGACAACACACACACACAAACGAGAGTACTACGATAAGGGACCCTTGCAGAAGAAGAAAAAAAGTGCAGCGCTACACTGCAACATCTCGGGTTTTCAAGGTTTCCAGCATCCCAGAAAGAGGTTGAATACATATTCAACCACCTCCTACTTATATCCTAAGGTCAACGTAATGTGTCCTTCGTGTTGTACCTGCTGTTGAGATAGCGATGATGGGGAAAGCACAACTGTTTAAGGAGTTAGTGGAAAGCCCTACATAGTGTAATTCCACCCATCTCTCTTGCCTGGGGGTTCTCCTTTCCATTGCATGCAGTACGTGTCAGGTTTATGTACACCTGTAGTGTCACTTGTGCCTTGAGTCTGGTAACACTGGTGAGTAACACACTTCCCATGACGCGTGCAGTTAGCCGACAGCACTGCAGGCATGCTGGTGGGCTGCCATGCAATAAACCTTATTTAACCGTGTTTCTGTGTTGAGTCGGATCTCGATGGACACACAATATTCTTTACTGTACATTGTAATTTGTTGAGAATAAAATGTTGAACGGTCAATAGAAACCATAATCAAAGATAGATTCACAAACGCATTGAAACTAAAAGGCTAAATCACAGGCTAATCCAACCTGCGTGATTTTAATAATCATATTACTGAGTCATGCCTGTGCTCTCCCCTACAATGTTTGTCATGCTCCTGATGAGATGGCAGACTGTGTCCTTCCAGACCTGGATCACCTTCAGTGAGCTCAGTGTGGGTCTGTGGCACTAGGCCTATTTGTAAGAGACAGAAACACAGATAACGTAAGGACCAGTAAATGGCATCAATGCCTTCATACTGCCACACCAGGAGGAACCCAGGGCCTACTGACAAACCTGTGTGACTATGGCCCTGAGGATTTCATCTAGTTCAAGCTGCACAGTGCTGGGCTGTGAGCACAGATCCCACTACAGGATGTCATGGAGTCTGTTTGTGACAGTTTGGTCAGAAACATGCAACCCAATAGAGGTCACCTGGCAATGCTCTTGGTACAAAGGAGCTGATATCAGATCTGCTGTTGGCTTAATGCCCTTCTACAGCCCTGTCTAGCTCTCCTTGTGGAACAGCCTGTCTCTTGGAGATGCAGCAAAACCAGACAGCCATCCAGGATGAGCTGGGCTACCTGCGCTGCCTGAATGGACGCTTGGCGACACGCTAGAGGATTTTTGCGTGTCTCAGCTGGCCTGTGACCAGAGTGGCTGTGAGGTGTCGGTCACCATTACACAGGTACCGTACCACCTACAACAACAGGACACTAACAAAACGCAAAACTAGAGGAAGGATAAGGAGAGAGGAATTGTCTGTGGCCACCACCTGGAAAACCATTTTTTTATGAGGAGTTGTCTTGCTGTTGCATCTCTAGTGCACCTGTTGTCACTTTCATTTGCACCAAAACAGGTGACATTGATTCACCATCTCTTATGCTTCCTAACAGGACAAATTGATATCCCTGAAGTTAATTGACTTGGTGTTATAGGTGGCTGTGAAGTGCCCTTCATTTCTTTGAGCAGTGTAGTTATAGGCTGGAGTTCCATCTCCAAATCATTATTTAATAGTCTAAATGTTGATGTCTTAAAGGTATAGTATGAGATTATATAAGCTCCTTCTCCTTCCTCAAAGTGTTGCTAACATATCCCGGAAGGCCTCCTTCCTCAGTCGAACAACTTCCATGACCACCGGTGTCCACCACGATGTTCGAGGGTTACCACCCCTTCAGGCACCTAATACCTTGAGACAACAGCTCTTCACTACAGCTTCAGCAATTAAAGCTTTGAACAATGCCCTCTCAGGTTAAATGTCCCCAACCTCCACAGGGATGTAAGAGAAGCTCCGCCGGAAGTGTGAGTTGAAGATCATGTAGCCAGCTCTGCCCAACTCTTCACCCAACTGTCCAAAACACGCGACCTCAGATCAGATGATACGATCAACCTTTGGCCTAGGGTGCTCTGGTACCACGTACCACTTATGAGCATCCTTATGTTCTGAGCATCTTAAAGGTGTTTGTTATAGACTGTCCATGACTAGCAGAGTCTAACCGCAAACGCTTGCTTGGGTTTAGATCAGGGAGGCCGTACCTCCCAATCACTTTTCTCCAGATATCTCCATCATTGCCCATGTGTGATTTCTCCCAGTACAACTATGGAGTCCCCTACTGGAGCCCCATACAGGACTCCATTCAAGGTCTTCAGGAAGGCCGAATACTCCAAACTGCTGTTCGGTGCATATGCACTGACAACAGTCAAGAGTTTTTTCCCCCACAACCTGCAGAAAGGCGACCCTCTCGTCTACTGGGGTAAACTCCAATGTAGCGGAGCTCAACTGGGAACTTGTTAGTATCCCCACACTCTGGGCAACTCCAGAGTACAATAAAATCAATTCCCCTATAATAAAATCCATTCCCCAGGAGTATGGTTCCAGAAGAAGCCTGCATAAACTATTCTGTCATTAATAGACTATTATTTAGATTGGTCTTAGCATTGCATAAGATTTTTAATAACGTTTTTAAATGTATACATTTTACAATTTAATTAAAGTCAAACATTTTAATGCATGTTTGACCTCAAAGCAAATGAGATCAAGCGTCCCCCTTGTGTTGTGAACTCTAGTGCGCCCCAGAGGGGGGCTTGGACCCCAGGTTGGGAACCACTGATCTAGGGGGTAGGCTAATGCTAAGAAACTAGTGATGTGACAAGAAAAACTAAACCAAGAAATTGTATACTACAATGCAATGTGACAATAGCTAGTTGACATAATGCTATACTAAGTGATTGCACTGTTAAATTCACAATACGTTTTTCGAGTTTGATGAGATCAGGGGTTTAGCCCAGACACAAACCCACCGAACCTCAAGTGCAAAATACAGCTAAATGCATTACTGACCAATTTAGCAACACTGTTCCATTTCAGTACCAATTCCTGTATCTACTGTTTTACATACCATAGGCCTACTATTAGTTTTTCATGGTGTCTTCATAATTTACTAGGCTATTGTTATATCTGTGTGTCTGTTGTCTTTTACTATTTGTTGTCTCTTATTGTTTCTCCATCATATAATTGCTGTCTGTCCTGGTCATTCATCTCTAGCTCTATAGCACTAGTATATATTTAGCTTAATTAACTGATGCATGATGTATTATAATTCTTTATGGTAAAATAATACCTATACTATATGTATATATATATATATATGTATGTTTATATGAACACATTTTGTCACTTAAAGGAAACAACTTGTAGTTTCAAACTGTCTTGTTTGTGTGGTCTATACCAGCCAGCAATTAAGAAGGCATGGCAACGTGGGTTATATGATGTAAGACATTTTTGTTTTGTGGTCTCCCGTACACACACATAGGCTAAATGCATATAATGTACATACTCTAACTGTTAGCATATAATTATGCTGAGCACAAACCTCTAGCTGCTAACTCTCTGAGTAGCAGACTACACTTTTCAAGCGAGTGGCATCCTCTCTCAAACTTATCCACAGCCACCGATATAATCCTGTGCTGTTTTGTTTATTTCTAAAGTTACAAATGTAAAATGTTCCCTGCTTCAGCTTATGCTGCTACTGACTTGACTGACGCATTCACAACTTTATCTGGCAGCAGGGTTGCCAGATTTTATTGACAGACGGCTATACCACACAATGCGGGCACTTCCACCACGCACGACAGGGCGGCCCAGAAGTGGCTCTCCACTCTGCTTCGCTAAAGATAGGCGTTGAGTCTATTATTCACGGATGCAAATACAAAACACAATAGGAAGTGTGTGCAAAACAAAGCAAAACAGACTAGCGATCGAATTGCACATAACTATTATTTGACATCTAGGACGATAGGTTAATTTTATTAATTTAAGATCACAGACTATGGTGTGGAACATAATTACAGTAGTTTGAGAGTGGAAGTGAGTGAAAGTTAGTTAGGACAGGCAAAGTCGTTTTTACTAATATATATAAATATTTGATCCTCATAGTAAAAGCCCTAGATGTACTCTAAAACACAGTGATTGATTGAGACTCAAATGACATGTTTAAGATGGTTCGGGCAGACATTGTATTTGATTTGTCGTGGAACTTTTGTCTGAATATAAAAAAAAAAAAGACAATCAGCAAATATGATCAGTTAATATTTATTTACATCGGTTAGGGAAGAGATACAGATGTTACCCAGATGGTGTCTCAAAATCAGAAAATTGAGCTTTAAATTAAGCATTTGTACTGTACATGCACTGTCAAATCACAGTACCCGGCCACCCACATACCGACCATGACACCATGGGCACACATTGCAGCTAAATGGAGAATAGCCCAGATTGTGTGCCCTCAAATGAGACTGTCCCTGAACAAGACAAAATGTATGTGGGTCTATGATGGGTTTCTTAGAACAAAAGCAGTTTCAAATAAAAGGTAAAGTACATTAAATAGGCTTTAAATGGCCAATATAACAATAAATACAATTCATTGAAACAATAACCTGAAAAAGAAAGGAAATATACATAAATTGCTGAATGTTACTCTTAACATGTATGGCATAACATTTAGTAGAATAAATGAAAGACTAAATGTGATTCCTCCATAAACACAATTAAATCATTCAGCTTCAAACCAAGTGAAAATCTCCAAAATGTCAGTGCTTAGAAGCCTCCTTGTCTCTATAAAAATCAATAATAAAACCGTGGTATACCCATCTGCAAATTGATAAATAACAGGGTATTTAACTGACAGTGGTTGCATGGTTGCCAATTGTGGAAATTTACAATGGTAGAATGTACAAGCTTTTGTACACCACATAGGCTTTAAAGCATTTAAATGATTATAGCACCACTCCAAGGACTAACACAAGGTATAAATATATCTTAAAAAGCCAGTCAGACGGAGTCTAGAAGCACAGTGCATAAAAACTATGATCCAACATGGTTATGCATATATTCACGTGTGCAGATGTGAAAAATGAAAACAGTTGTATAGACTAGTATTGCTTTCCATCTATTTAGACACCATCCAGACTAAATACACAGTGAAAACAATCATGTTAGTAGATGCTTTATTAAAAAGTGACTTACATTGATACAATAGCCCATTAAGGATTTGAGGCTCCATGATGCTTAAAGGCAGGCCCAACAACTAGAATATCCTACTCCCTAGTTAACTGAAGTAACAGTTAAAGTCCATTTGACCTTGGGGGTATTCCATCAACACGGATAAAGTAAAGGCCTTTTTAAAATTCTAATTTAAGTGAGAGATTCATTCCATTACTGTAGTTAAAAGGATCCCCTACTCTGTAACCAAGGTTCATCCAGCAGTCTTGTGGATGTAAACCCTAGATGCCAGGATAGTGCTTTGGAATTAGGAATGTTTATAACACCACCAAAGCCTACATACACAGACCGTCTCCCTTTGACAATCCTGGTATTAATCATTAGATTCGCTGGAAAAGGCCTGTTACGATTACAACTTTGCACATGACAATACAGGGATTCCCCTATTGGATTTCCTTGTCAGGCAGTGAAAAGCAGTCTTTTATAAATACTATTTTGTGTCTGCACAGATTGTTTCCTATGATGAATGCTGGTGTAAGAAAGATTCGCTGTAAAGAAATATTTTTATGAACTTATTTCAAAATATTTACATTCTATTTGTGTTGTATTCGGGAGCATAAAACAAGACATGGCACTTCCACATTTAGCGCCACAGCTCATTTCCATTCTGTAATTCTTCATTCCTAGAGTATCTTTGTTGAGCCTCAATATTCTGATCTCACTTCTTGGAATACCCCCCAGGTAAACTTTCCTCTCATTTGTAGTCACAGTCGGTTTTGCTTTACAAATGTTTTTAGAGAAAACAAAATGTATGTATATTTATATAAATGTAGGTTAAACCTAAAAATTTACTTTCTTTTTTGTATAACCTTCTTTTTTGTATAACCTTCTGTCTGCACTGTGTTTGGACAAGGATAACAATATGAAGAGATATGTCTCTCTGATATGTCTATGCCATTTGATGCTTATGTCTTCATATTGCAAATGTTATTCTGATGGAGAAGAAAAAATCTTTGATGCTACGATTCTGAGGTCATGGCATTCAGTGGGACTGTAATACAAACACAGGCACATCAAACTAGGTGTGATTAATATGTTCAACATAACATAGCCTAAAAAAAAAAGACAAAAACATATGGCCTCATTCATGATGATGATTTATGACCAAGAAACAGTACAATAATCAGACATTGCTAGACAGCCACCTGGGAAGTTGTCCTTGGAAACTGTTTGGAAAAGTTTCCACTTTCAAAATAAATACTTTATAGCTGAAAGAATTACCATGACAGGCTAACAAAACAACAAACAGTCACACCTAAACCCAGCACATGCAAACCAATTTCAGGGCTCCAGACTGCAACCATGAAACTGATTTCACCTCAGTATAAAATCATTGAGTTGGATTCCCATTGTTGATTTTGTTTACGTAGCATAGCCTAAAAAGTTGCTAAGCTAAACAAAATGCGGTAAAATAGAACTTGACCATTCAAAACAAAAACAATCTCGATTTTTTTTTGCCCAGGCCTAGTTTGACTTTCAAAATGTATTGGGGCAGAACCCCCAGACACCCCACTTAATGTCCCCTGCCCCCCTAAAATGTAAATCAAGCTTATACCATGCCATACCTTGTTCCAAGCATACTTTTAATGAAACATTGAAGGGGCTGAATGCTGAAATGTACAATAATGCGCTATGACATGATAATTAATGTGAAAACGATATATTACTGAGAGTCGCACACGCATGTTATGTTGTACAAACCTTTTTTGTTGCTCATGGTGTGTGATTACCTGTATTTTTCATTTATGTATTCAATTAGACTGGTTGTCTCATTACTATATCGGTATTGCCTATTACTTGAATAGTATGCTGGCTATACCTTCCTGCAGAATATGTAGCGGTTTATATTTACCCTCTCATTTGCTTTGTTAAGGTGTGCCCCCTTGAGAAACTTAAATGCCCACCCATTCCACTCATCCCCCGATGGTAAAAAAAAAAGTATTTCAATCATGGCATGTGTTACGACCTGGCTCAAGGGCCGTAAACTAAACAAACACAAGCACTAAACTAACTAACAGAATAACATAATTAGCTGTGAATATCTATAGTGAATATATGTGGCGAGTGTTGCATGCTAACTAAACTAAGAAACAAACCAAACCACCAACAGCTTGAGTGGTGCCAGGAGGGTCACAGAGACAGTGTGCTGCAACACACCTATATAAGTGATCTGCCCAGGTGCCCTTCATCCTAATTAGCACCTATCCTAGCCAATAAGAACAGGCCTGCTAAAACAAGGCAGGGTCGTCACACATGAATATATTTTATTTATTGTCTATGACATATACTTGCCTGTATTACCAGCTACTTCATAGTTGTTATCTAAGGAGAGGCCAAACCATCATTAGTAAATCATTTAATTTACAGTAAATCTTTATGCTTGCTTCAGTACTCTAATCTATTGAAAGTTGAGATAGTGGCAATTTCAGACATTCTAGAAATGTACCCCAAAAGGGTTCTTTTACTAGTTTAGCCTGTTATAGTGCATTCATTCACATGACAGGTGAGTGAGTGAGTATGTGGTCAGGGATTAAATTAAGATGGAGCCAGCCGGAGGTGAGCTTTGGTACATACTGTAGCCTATAGGCTGAATATGAGCCATAGGACAGAGCTCCACTGTCAGTAAGTAAACATTATGAATTGAGTCAATATATAATTCAACACTATTTTCTCAGACATAATAGTTATTATACATGTATAGTTATTATACATGTATATTAAATCAGGCTAATATGCCTACATTTTCTGCATAATCTCCGCAGTTTTTTAATGAAACATTGAAGGGGCTGAATGCTGAAATGTACAATAATGCGCTATGACATGATAATTAATGTGAAAACGATATATTACTGAGAGTCGCACACGCATGTTATGTTGTACAAACCTTTTTTGTTGCTCATGGTGTGTGATTACCTGTATTTTTCATTTATGTATTCAATTAGACTGGTTGTCTCATTACTATATCGGTATTGCCTATTACTTGAATAGTATGCTGGCTATACCTTCCTGCAGAATATGTAGCTGTTTATATTTACCCTCTCATTTGCTTTGTTAATGTGTGCCCCCTTGAGAAACTTAAATGAGTGAGTATGTGGTCAGGGATTAAATTAAGCTGGAGCCAGCCGGAGGTGAGCTTTGGTACATACTGTAGCCTATAGGCTGAATATGAGCCATAGGACAGAGCTCCACTGTCAGTAAGTAAACATTAGGAATTGAGTCAATATATAATTCAACACTATTTTCTCAGACATAATAGTTATTATACATGTATATTAAATCAGGCTAATATGTCTACATTTTCTGCATAATCTCTGCAGTTTTTGCCGCGGTTGCATTATCACGAACGCGTAAGCGCCAGGTAAGGCAAGGTTGCGTTCAAGACAGTGTAATGTTTACGGTTATGTTCGAATGTACAGTTTTGTAGGTCGGGTACACCTGTTTGGAGGTCTATATACTGTATATGATTGCAAACGCACACAGACCTACAAAACAGGGAAGAGAGATGACTTGTGGGCTACACAACGTTAACATGGTAACAAAGTCCATGTTAAGACCAAACCATATGTTGTATAAAAGACGTACATCTTCTAGATGAAGAATCAGGCACTAATCTAACATTGTTTTTGCAGCATTATACTCACCGCCAGGTTTCTTATAAATCTTTTCCCATATCCAATCTAAAACAAAAAAACAATCATGTGACAATTTTAGCAGTTTACCAAAGGTTTAGAAAATGTACAAAATATAATAAGTACTTACGTCGCTTCCACACAATGATAGCAGCCATTGCAGTAAGAACAACAGCGATTACCCAGAGAGCGATGACACCAGAAGAAATCTTTTCACCTGCATCGCCACCTGTTTAAAACCAAACGTCAGTTACAGTCTATATGGGTTTTATCAACATGTTCAGTTGCTTTGTCATATCTTAATGACATTCAGTACCATTATTTAAAACTGTCTATAATAAATAATCTCACACTAATTTAGTTCTTAGAAGACAGCTGGATGTCTGTGTTCAGGCAAAGTGAACATAATGCAAACTAGGGCAGCAGTATGTTAACACACTACAATTGGTAGATACAGTATATCCCTTTTAACCTGTTAAAATGCCAACAACCTGTGACTGGCACATATTTATTCAATAAATCAACATTTATATAGCACTTTATAGCAACCCACATGTATCCAAAGTGCTTTACATCAACCAAAAATTAACATTCAATAAAAGCAATAGAAGAAATGAAGGATGGAAAACAGTAAATCAGATAAGGTTACATAAAAACAAGAGAAAAAGAGGAAAACCCTACTACTGCATATTAAAAGCCATTATAAATATAGTAGGAATGTCCTTAGGTAGCATGTTCCATATTAGATATTTCATGCTAACCAATTTAACAGAATTAATCAGTATAACTAAATAACAATTTCACACTTAATATATCAGTTAAGGTAAAGTTGGAAAAAGGAACCAGACACCTGAGCACAAACACACCTTTGAGTGGATTTAGGAAGAATTCACTCTCTTCCTCGCTGACGGGGTTAATCATCTGACAGAAGTACTTTACATCCTTCCCGTTGCCAGCTTTATTTATATTTTTCAACTGCAGGCCATCCTCCCAGGTTCCGTCATCCGTTTTCCATTTGTAAGTTACTAGTTTTACTCCATTTGCCCCATCACAGCTCAGTGCGCAGGATTCATATGTCAGGGAACAAATCAAAGGCTTGACAGATACAGCAGGCTTTGGAACTTTTTCTGTCGATGGGTAAAAAGAACATGTTATGTTTTAGCTTGGTCTGTCCAGCTTGCACTAACATTTGAAGCACTAATAGGAAAAAGTGGTGTTACTAATAGTGTGCTGTCACTTACAAGAAGCCCTCAGCAATATATGCTATTCACTTAAATAGTAATTCAACATTAGAACAGACTTGATTTGGCCGGTTGATATGATTCTTCTATGAAATATAATTTTATGCTACACCTACATCATTATAAAGAATACTATACAGATCATTACTATTATCAAATTGTGATCCATTTATGTTACACTGTATGATGATATGCAGGCTTTTTAAAAAAATGTTACTGATCATATTTAATATCTGGTGTTATTGTTTTTATAATGTGCATGTTTTATTCCATGTTTTCAGTGGTGAGTGTTGTGTACCAATTATGCTATCATGTAACACAAAGTATAAAGCGGTTGCATTTTGGGCTCTCCCCTCGTGGATGAACATGGCTCCATTACCAACCTGTGTATAGACCCACAACGTAGAAGGTGCAACAAGGTGATTGGTTCCTCCTACTGGGCATTGACCTCTGTTTAATTTCATTTTGAGACAGTTGTAGAAACTACCAATCGTAGTTTCTACAACTGTTCATTGATTAATCTACAGTAGCTCTACCACCATTTCGAAACACACGCTTTACTTCAAAGTCATCGCATCCCAAATGGTCCGCCAGCGGAGTGGCTGTGCAAACGCTAAAGCGATCAGGTTTGACCATTACAGAATATTCTGGCACAAGTGATGTACAATATTAATACTGTTAAGCATCCACATAATATTTTGTGCCTATTGGGGAAACATGTTAATAGCAAAGAGTTCTTAGAATATAATGTGTTTGTATACTGAATATACATATATTTTTTGTTGTTCCTGTATTTAATTTGTTTCAATAACAACTCAATTTCCCTTCTAATATTTCATAACAGGCTGTAAAGGGAGATAAATGGAGAAACACCACCATCTAGTTACATGTAGTACATTGGAATTAGATTATTGAAATCCAATAAGTAGATTAACAGATCATGGCATTATTCTTCGGTTGCATTTGCCTGCATCTATTACATTACATTACAGTACATATTACAAGTTTAAGTGTAAGAGAGGTCTGTTTGTCACTGACAAACTGAGTAGATACACTTCCAATAAGAGTGCAAAATACATTCCCCTACACATTATAAGAATAGCATTAGTGGAACAAATTTCAGTTTGAAAATAAAGCTGAATATTATAGCCTCTTTTGCTCATCAATACCTATGGGTGCCTAATGTTGGAGGGCATGGCACATGTTCAGTATTTGGCTTCTGTATTGTTAATGTACATTAAAAAAAAAATCTCAATACTCTACTACTTACTTATCACTTCAACTTTGTATTTTTTGGTTTGCAGCTCATTATTGAGTTCCACAGAATACTCATGACTGTCCTCTTCTGTCAATGTATCAATTAGCAGTTCTCCAGTTTGCTTCAAAACTGTTCGATTTTTAAAATGTCCATAGTAACTGAACAAATTATCTGACAATTCTGCAACCATATCAGGGCCATATTTCCAAACAATGTTCGTAAATGGTTTAGAAATGGTATCTGGCTTTAGTTCAAGCTTTCCTCCGTATGGGTAGTATTCAGCTGTAAGGAGAAAAGAGTTTTAGTCACATTGATGTAAGGGCACAAGCTTATGATGGTGGGTCAGACATACTATGCTCCCAAACACTGTATGAGGCATGCAGCAGGACAGGGCTGTCTGCATATCACTGACCTCTAGCAATCATGAAAGCTGTCACCAAAACAAAAAATAAGTTGCATTCATTCAAGGCCTTTGAGGAAATATACTTTACGATCGGTTACATTAGTGAAAATGTGGAATTTCCACTTATCGAATTACTTCATTCAGCAAATAGTTTTCTTTTCTCAAGGTTTCAAGGAAAAAATAATTAATTAATCTGCATATTTCACCTAGAACTTTATCACACTATATCAGCATTTACTATGGATGAGGTTTCACTTCTATTCCATTATAAACTCTTTATAGGGATGATGACAAATACAAATACGTTATTCGGATAAGCATAAATAGTGTGTTTTTCCCTAATATATCTTTAGAACAAATATTTAACAAAATTGTATTTGGGAATAAAGTGAAAATCCAGTTTCAAACAGCTGGCATACAGTTGTGAACGTGGAGGCCGGTGGATGTTTGTGCTCTGCCTGCTTTGCTGACGTGTCATGACTAGTAACTGCGTTAGCTAATAGTCGCATACAAGTTAATTGATTAGAGCCCCGCTGAGCGCAGCCGGAATATAATCAAAATGCTCAAACATTGCTACGCATGTGACACACTTGTAGATATCACACTGGAGAAATATATTGCAAACAAGCAAAGTTACTGTGCTTTGGTAGTGTAGCAGTTGTAGGTCTAACTTTGTTGTTGTGAAATCGGCTCTACAAGACCATTATGAATATTTTCTGATGCATGTTCCCATAACCTGTGTTTTTAACTTAGGTTTAAAAATATTGAAATATAGATATTGCAATTTTCATAATCAATATCGTGCAGCCCTAATAAGAATATTGACATTTTCATGATCAACATTGCATTGAATTGAATACTCACCCACAGTATATGTTAGTATAGTTATAATTCACACAGTTATGTTTATACAGGTTTTGCCATTGTTCTGTGTAGAAATATTATCACATTTCCCAGGCATGCATAGCGGTATGATTAGGAGCTTTGTGGTGGAAAGTTGTGGTCTGTTTGTGAGGCAGCGGAAAGAAAAAAAAAAAAGAAAAAAAAAAAAAAAGAAAAAAAAAAAAGTTTACACTAATATTCCTCTCCTAAATATATTGACTCCTATAACAGTACTTTTACTTGAGTACAGTTTTTGGCTACTCTACCCACCACTACACACGCATTGATGTTTCTAAATAAAGTGTAATATTATTCCACATTGTTTCGTTTGAGTAAAGAATCGAAGGCAATAGACTGCAACATCGTAGTGACGGGGGTTAATTCCATGAATGAGAGCACATGCATTCAATAAATCGCATTGTATTGTGTTTTGACAACTATAAAAAGGCTCAGTGGTTCTAATCTAGTGTTGAGCTGAATGTGAAATTAAAATTGTAGTTTAATCACAGTAACAACGTATATGAGAGCTTAACAGGCTGCATCTGTAGCAGGTTGGGTGTGTGACTGCGGACCGCGGTTCTGTACTTCGGAACCACGACACTAACCACTGAGCATTTTTATAGTTGTCAAAACCCAATACAAAGCAATTTATAGAATGTATGTGTACTAATTCATGGAATTCACCCCTGTCACTATGATGTTGGATGGCAACTATTCTATTGCCTTTGCTTCTTTACTCAAACGAAACAATGTGAAATAATATCACACTTAATTTAGAAACATCAATGCCTGTGTGTACCATTTTGCTGAGAAATGACAAGATGCGCAGCGCACAGACATGATAGGTGCATATATATATATATATATATATATATATATA
>JAODLL010011800.1:0-21184 GCA_026546735.1 Forbesichthys agassizii | reverse complement strand
CTTGACAAACTTTTGGGGGATTCTCAAATCACATCTTGATTGTCATGGGTCTATTATAGGTTAGCATTTCTAGACGTCAATATTGTAAGGTGCTAGTGTTGCCAGCTTTTTTCCAATTATCTAGCAACAGGTTGCTAAATATTGTCATGCACTCATTTGCATAGCAATTACATAATTGCATACATACATTTACATAATGTGTGTCAATTGCGGAAAGATTAATAAATTGAAAAATCCTCAACAAAACATTTAAATGCATGAGCGTAAATTGGGCTTAGTGCAACTCTTTCTTGCACTTCGAAAAGAGCAGAGAAAGTTTTTGAGTGAGAGCATCAGTGTAACCATAGAAACCCAGTACAACTGAACTTCTGCTCCTGCGGCGAGCTGCCTTCCACAAACACCTATACAAGGCTTACTGACTGCCTGAGCACAGTGCAAGAGGTGCACCATGCCTTTTTCCTGATTGTCTGAATAAGTCAGTAAATTAGTCGCTAGGTGCTTTTTTGAAATGAAGTCACTAAGCGAGTCTAGAAAGTTGCAAAATCTAGTGATAAAGTCGTCAAGTTGTTAACACTCTATGTCACATTGTCTAACCGCCTTTTTTTCTCCTTGTTTCTAGATCAGAACATGGTTTCATCATTTGGAATGTGATCCACTGGATTTGTAAGGAGCCTTGCTGAGAAAAGAAAATAGAGGACGCACACACACCTTACATTAAGGTAAATAATGGATCTCTCAACGTTTTCATGCAACATGTCTGACATGTTTTCTAAATTCTATAAAAATGTCATGTATTATATAGATACAGCATATAATACATTTTACATTATTACAAGATTGTTTAAGGGTGCGGTCACACAAACGCAAAATACATTTTTGCCTCCCAATCAGATCCAGTCTATACGAGCGAAGGTGCAAATAAAACATTTGCTTCCTGTGGCGACACAATTTCACATCTTCATTCTGTCTAGAGTTTAACACTGAACTTTGCCCTGAATACGCAGCCTCAAACAACCCTGCAGTTGGTTATAGTTTTCTAAGCGAGGCAGGATGGAATGGATGAGGCTTTGATTATGAATTTCGTATCGGAAGGTGATGATCCGTCACATGCTCCAGTTTGTTATTTGCGTGTGTGTGAACGCAGCCTAACTCTTCCTCATTGTGGTTAACTGGCATCATTTATTTTGCACACTGCCACCTACTGGTGTAGTTATGTCATATATTATAGTATTATTTGCTTTGGGACGCGCAGACTGTATGTGTGACGTGGACCTCCGCGTTCAGAGAATAATACTTGGGCCTTTATTTACAATACCTTACTTACTGCTCGACAAGCATCTGGGCTCAGTGTGAGTTTCTGTGGAGCCTTTGGTGCTTTGAAATGGAACTACCGGGTCTCATAAACCAGGATGAGAATGCCTCATAGAATGTATGCATATGCAACGGTGTAAGATTAATTACTACACAGCATTGTAATAAAGAGGATCCGCAGAGGCCAATTGGGCTTGTATCCTTTGTGTGCAGGAGGTTGTTCATGGGGAAAAAGGTGATTCAGGATAGGTGCTCATCTTAATATGCAAATCAGTGGGACATTACCGGTAAGCTTTTAATTTGTGCCGTCGGTGGCAAGGCTGTTTTTTTTTTTTTGGGGGGGGGGGTCTGTAACCACGCGTATCCACCAAGCGTGTTTGGATTTCATTCCTTCATGCAAATGATGTTTTGGGTGCAATCATGCAAAAGCGCAGCTGGCTTCCATTTCTCTGGCTGCACTCCTCGCCTGCCCTTTCCCCAACTGAACCTCCGCCCACACTTCAACTCTATCACCGTCGGTGTCTTTAATTAAAAAATAAATAAATCACTTAGCCGTAGTATCTATCTCCTATGGTTCTTTTTTTGTTGTTGCTGTTGCTGTATTTCTTCTTGGTCTCTCTTCGGTTCCGTTCCGTCGTCCATCCATCTCTCTGAATCACTTTATTACCTCACCGGTGTGAATAAGGGCAGCTCCGCGCTGCTTCCTGTGGTGGATGGTGTTCAATTAGGGAAATTGTCGGTTACTGGCATATGTGATTTGCATGCGGACGCTGTCCACCCCCCCTCCCCCATCTGCTCCAGCCCATCCCCTATATGTCCTTCCATAACCAGTCATCCTCCAAACCCACTCCTCTCCTGTGCTCCTTTAGGCTATGCATATGTTGTTTGTTGTTTAAGCATACTGCACGCCCCGACAATGTTTCCATTTCACTTAGCGCTGTTTATATGTTTGTATTTGTTTCATTACATTCAGATACGTCAATGTATTCACTGGCACGATGGCTATCTGTTGGGATTTGGGAAACAATATGTGCACTCGCATTCACAGCAGATACAGATGATGATCAGTAATGCCCAGGAGCTGTGAATTAACCCCCTCCCAGCAACCCAACAGTCGTTCCAAGATGTTGTGTGTGTGTATGTATAAAGGACAAAGACGAGTTGCTGACTTTACAGTATTGTCCACGTTTTCCTCCAGGTGAAAATTGAAATGTGTTGTCATTTGAATAACATTGAGAGCAGTGGGTGGTAGTTTCCATAGAGCTGACTTGTGCTTTTCCCCCCAGATAGGACACGTAAATCTGGCTTAGATAAAATGCCCTTCAGTCCTGCCTTGGAAGATTTTAGGGATTTATCATCCTAAACCACTGCATTCTGCCAGATTTCATGCTGTGTCCCTGTGTACTGGTTCAACTGAGAATGCAAATTCCGTTAACGAGAAAATACTGCAATGTGTCCCGACGTGAAATTTAGACCTTGACTTGATGTACCTTCTGTGGCCTAATATGTGGTCACTTTGTATTAAATCTAACCAGCAAAAAGTGTCAAAGGACCGAGCCAGATATATTACCTAGCTTCCAGGCACGATTCTCTAATGATTCTAGGAATGACGTAGTTAGCTGTGACATTCCGGAGAAATTTAGGAAGCCATTTGTTTTCAAGCTGAAGTCAAGGCTGAAGTTTTGGTCTGATACGACCATTAGTCTGATACGATTGGTAGTGCTTTGTGTTCTGGCTTCTGCTTTACACCTACCCAGAATGCTTTGCATATCAGACATGGCTTCCCATAGCATCGGCAGATCAAGGTCTGTTTGACCACATTGGCTAGTGATGGCTCAGCAGAGCCAGGATTTGGTTCTGTTATCTTTAAGCGCTCCCTTTTGTTTTCATAGATCCTGCCCAAACATCACCAACAGATGCAAAATGACTCGTTTGAATGGAAAGGGAGGGGAAACCCGTCAGTCAGTGTCAGCAGAACTCCTGTATTTGAATCCGGGCCAAACCTAGTTGACTTTGCAAGTCTCTGTTGTTTTTCGCTGTTACCTGTGGTGCAAGTATTCAGCAGCAGAGCATCCAAAGACGTGATAGCACTGTGTCTTGCAAAGCATAAAAGGCCTCTAAATGACAGAATTACCTAAAAGACACAGATACATTGATGTTTTTTCTTCTTTTTTTAAAGAACAGCGCACTTTGGCGGTCGGCGCGAATTGCATTTGTCTCGACAATCCGCGGGTGGGCGAAATGTATTTGCTCAGGCACGTTTGCGGTCATCTCTGTCACAGCGGGAGAAAAGGTCCTCGCGGAGGTGTGTGAAGTCTCCCGCCGTTGGAGCCAGCATGAAAATGTCACCTAGTCATCTAATTTGCACTCTCGCATTTGTCACTGAAATATGATTTATGTGTGACAAATGTTGAGGTAGAGAACGTCCTATCTAAATATTTATCTAGTCTAGGCTGTGTTTGCTATGTTCATTTATTTGTGCCCTTATATCATTATGCAGTGCATTCACTTAAGGCATGTGTGTACGCAGCCGCCCTTTGTTTGAGTTGATTGTTTGTAGCGAAGTCGAGATAATGCTCCTATTGATAAAAACGTTGTTGACTTTCTCCACACCTTTCACCGCTATCCATCCATTCGCAATCTTGTTTTCCCCCCGGGTGGTGGTCATGCTTGCCCAATAACGAGGCATGTGCAGGTAGCATACGGCGTGTGTTGTGAAGTATACTGTGCGTGTGTCTAGCTATGCATTCTGCAGTGTTTGCCGAGGCACCGCTGTTCCGTTCAGCTTCTTAATCCCTCCACCCCCCGCCCTCCGTCAGCAAACACCACAAGCTGCATATGCCATCAGCTCCCTGCTGCCGTATTCTACTGGACTGCATTATCATGTAAGTTGGTTGCTTTCTTCACTGTTTTGTTTATGCGCACACACACACACTTGTCTTTGTTACCCTCCTCAACAATCACAGGAGGCTGTGCAGGTGAAGGTTCGCCCTCCCCTCCCACTGCGACGTCTCCATGGTATGACAGAGAAAGGGAAGGGGCAGGGCACTTTGGATTAAGCTGCTTTGGCATTGGGGAGGGAGTTAGGATAAATGCCTTTCTTGTGGTTTGGCCCGCTTTTCTTCTGATACCCGTCATGACAGGTTGAGCGTCACCAAAACAAACAGAACACGCACAGCAGTTCTTGGAGTATTCACATTGTTCTGTTATTGTCCGTCATTCCATGTTCTCTCTGTCTGTCTGTCTGGGTCTCTGTCTTCATCTCTCTCTCTCTCTCTCTCTCTCTCTCTCTCCCCCTGCTATTCCCTGAGCTTGCACCATTTATTCTAATAGAAATGAACAGCATGATCTGTTGTTGCCGATTAAATTCAAGTGCCCATCATACCGCTGGGGCCTCACTGATATTACATCATTTGACAGAAATATCCTGAGCAGCTATGGCCCAAATACAAACCGCGCTGTCGCTACAGGAGCTCTCAGGCCCGGGCTAGATTGTGTAAATGGATACGGCACGTTGCCTAATGTCCAGTGTGCTCCACACACCCTGCACTCTTAAGTATTGTGGAAACCGTCCAACACATTACAATGATTTAGTTTTAATGTACAAAGGCACCTAATGACTCCAGGAGGTTTTCCACACTTTTTAATGTTTTCGGTTGAAGCTGCGTGCATTCCCTGAACTTCCAGCACGCTTTGTCCAAGCAAGGTGTGTATGCACATTGTGTGGCTCTAATCGGGTGGGTTCGATGTGCGGCGGTGGTGGGCTTTACCGGGTAGCCAACAATCTCCTAGGACATAAAAGGGGGAGAGGAAGTGATTACCGCTGGTCTTTTATTATTATTTTTTTTAAATAGAGGATTGCTCTACCTTGTTCTTTTGTTAGCTTCACTCATTAGCTCCTCTCGCTCATCCACGACAAGCCAGGCCATCATTAAAACTGGATATATCTTTTGAAAGCACTCCGTCATCCTCACTGACTGAGACCCTTACACCCGCTCTGGATTTTATGACTTCACTTTTTGGCAGGTTTGCAAGGGCCGGCCTGAACATAACAAAAGAAAAAGTTGATATTATTGCATGCACCTATTTTGAGTTGACGCAAAAGAGGTTGCCTTTTCCCTCCTCTCGTTTGGTTAGCACCTGTGAAATCGATGTCCCTGGGCGCCCGTGGAACAATAACCGATGCTCTAGAGCCGGGCGTCAGGGCACTGGAGCGGCTGACAAGCGGCAGTACACACTGAGGTAATCAGAAGTTGTCAAATGTGAAGGGCCCTCCACTACGAGTGAAGGGCAACTCAGTCTCCCCCCCCCCCTTCCCCCATAAATTGAGCTGCGGTGTCGATGTGGTCATAGTCCCCCGAAGGGAAGCAGCTTGATCCTTGCACTGTGTTTGGTGACAGAATGAGTATATTATATATCTGTGGAAGTACATGTTGTCAGTTACTGGCCTAGTGCAACACTTGCATGCAACATTGCAGGGTTTGATGGAGCGTGTACCGTTGTGTTGGATAGTTTAGAATAGCAATGTATTTCAATCATTGTGTTTCAATGCATACAACGCATTAGTCCTTTTCCGTGGGAAACGTTCACCTTTTTTTAACAAGCACATCTGGAGAAATGATGGGACACTTGCATCTGGCTGCCTTGACGGGAACAGAGTGGTCTGCTCTTGTCCTTCCAGTCTGCGTCTAAATCCCCCCGGGTCTCATAGTACCCGTCTGTCCCCGTTTTTTTTTTTTAATGGCGGCTCTAAACCGCAGACAGGGGCCGCAATCTGCTTCAGACCTGCCTCAGAATTTATTTACAGCCCTGGCCAAGCAATAAAGTCTAGAATTTATGGCTAACTTTTTAATTAGAAATAATGTCTTGTATAGCTGAAGTGACGGATGGTTTAATCAATATATAGACTGTGACCGAGCCGATGATGCCAGTCACAATTGACGGGATCGCGGAGTAGCCTAACTTCTTGCTTTGTCTGTCAAGGAAATATGTTGTGCTTTGTGGACGCGATGGGGATACTGTGAGCAATCTCTCTTTGCCTTCACTGCATTTTTCCTTTTTGTCTTTTTTGTTATCCAGCCAGATGGAAATCAGCATCATGTCGCCCTTTATTTTAGAGACAATTATGTTACCACAGTGAAACCCCCCTTCTTTGTGTTGCACTTGTACTGAGTTGGAGATGAATTGCGGAAGGTGGGGTTTCTGTTGATTGCATCCGAAAGGCTTGAGGGTTGAAATGCACATGTGCCTTTTATTGTAGGAGAAAGTCGCCCGAAAGGATTTAAGGATAACTGAATTACGCAGTCCACTTCCTCACGATACGGGTCATTAACACAACTGATAGGTCAGCTGACTTGCCATATTGCAATATTGATTTGAACAATTGCGGCCCAAGGTGCAGTCTACAGAATCGGGTATTGACCGTAAATCGTTAGGCTTCCAACATAAATGAAATGGGTAATTTTATGGTCCGAGGACATACTTTGCACTTGGGAAATGATATTGGTAAGCATGCAGTTACAATACATCTTCAGCAAGCTTTTCATGTTGTCTCTGAACTGCTCTGAGGTCAGAGCTCAAGGTTGTACTAGTAGAGACGACAATGCCTGTTGCCAGGCAGAACTTGCCATTTGTGGAATGAGCTACCGTTCTGATACAGTACACTTTTTTTTTCTTTTCTTTTTTTGGTAAGGCTATAAATATGTCTTTCTGCATGACCTAATCCTGTTAGAGCAATGCAAATCAATATTAATTTAACAGAGAACATCAGAAAATGAAACATAAAAGCAATGGATGCTACCCAGAGCCCAAAAAAAGATACACGATAGTTTGGTTCCCAATTTATTTTCATTCATTTAAAAAAAAATAAATGTATACATAAAAAGCACACATTTTGGCATGAATACATAAAATATCAAAGTTAAGTTGTGTGATAAATATACCTTCTGTCACTGGGAATACATGATTAGCTTCCTGAACTAAACATCTTTATTCTCTAGCTGCTAGATACATACAATAGCCACGGCGGTGTTTCAATATATTGGCGATAATACTGTACATAGCTCATCTGTGATACATGTAAATCTGTGATGTGGTAGTTTCTAGGGGTGTAACGGTTCATCAAATCCACAGTTCGGTTCATATCTTGGTTTTTGAGCAACAGTTTTTTTTGTTCTGTTTTTTTTTTAGTGGTATAATATGGGATTTTCTTCTGGCCTTGATTACATTCTGTAGAATAGTCTTCTTTTTCTATACTTTCTGCCACTAGATGGCACACTAGTTCCAGCTTCTAAGCCAAACAAGGACACTGTTCTTGTTTCCGCCCACACATGCCCACTATGCTGTAGCACCAGCACTAGGTAAACCAAAAAATAAAGATGAGATCGGATTACTTTAATTACAACGCCTTGCTAAGGACAATACTCCACTATATCCTTAACATAGAAAATAGTAATTGGTTGCTGCTATATTCATGTTTAAAATAGACACTTAAAAATATATTTGGAATACTTAGAAGAACACTATAGCTTCATTGCTACAAGTTACAAAATGCAAGCAGATGATTGAACAGTTTGGGACCACATTATGGTAAAACAGACAGTGGCCAGAGACTGAAAAATTATCTGTAAAGTTTTGGACAGTTTTCATACCTTGGCGGACATCATGGATATTGTATTGACGCACATCTCGATAGAAGAAAGGTAACTGCTGCGTCATGCCTAACCCACAACACAACACAGTATTTATGTGTCTGTGCGCTGCACGTCCTATCATTTTGCTGAGAAATGACACATTGATGCTTCTAAATAAAGTTTGATATTCCACATTATTTCGTTTGAGTAAAGAAGCGAAGGCAATAGACCCGTTGCTATAATCCGACATTAGGTTAATTCCATGAATAAGAACACATGCATTCTATAAATCGCTTTGTTTTGTTTTTTGACAACATATAATCTAGTGTTGAGCTAAATGTGAAATGGAAATTGTAGTTCAATTACAGTAGCAACGTACAGTATACTAGAGCTCAACAGGCTGCATCTGTAGCAGGTTGGGTGTGTGTCTGTGTGCGGACCGCAGTTCTGTCTTCCTGAACCGCGACACAAAACCGTGGACGTTTGTATCTCTGTTTCGGTTTCAGCTCCGTTACACCCATACTCCTTTCAGATAATACCAGCCCTCTGATATCATTCCGCCTCTAAAACCACTTCCATGTTTAATTTACATAGGCCTCAAACTCATTTAATTTCAGGTCTCAAGGTTAACGTAGGATCCTGCCTGAATAGTCATACTACTCCTCCTCCACTCCCAATACATTGTTGCATTGATTTAATAATGGCTCGTGAAGTGCTGACGTGAGCATATTAGGGTCATAGTGGGGTCCTGAAGCACACAGGGTACCCACCTACAGTACCTGAGGCAGAGCACTAATATACGGGGATAATAATCTTATCCCCGCGCACATGCACACACACCAACATAGTGTCCCATGTGTCTCTCCTTCCGCGCCCTTACCCCAGCGTGCACGCACGCACGCACGCACGCACGCACGCACGCACGCACGCACGCACGCACACACGCACGCACACACACACACACAAAACCTTCCTTTCTCATTGGTTAGTGTTGCATTCACTGCCCCGGGGCAGGTAGGCTTTAGTAATGACTTCGTGCTTTGTTTTCATGGTCCGCGGACGTCGAAAATGCATGAATGCCATCGCACTGAGCCCCCCCCCCCTTCCCTCACCCAGTCAATGGTTATCTGTTCGGCGGTGTTTCAAAGTATCGCTGGTGCGTCCCACCTGACCGGTCTCTCTGTAACTCCTGACCTGGGCTTGTGCTCCCCTCACCCCCATGCCCCCCCTCCTCCACCTAAAGCACGTCTCCTTATACGGTTATCTGCCTCCTTTGTGCAACCTAAGCTCGTAGATAAGAGCAGCCTATACCGCTCATGTCCGCCTGGCTCATTCTTGCTCATTCATCGGGGGGGAATGCACCAGCTCATGTCGGAGGCCGCAGGTGGATGGCGTGGCCACGCCCCTCCCCTGCCCTGTCTCTCCTAAAGCAAACATAGGCATAGTTTAGTCACCTTCCTGAGCTTGTGTGTTCCCTGAGGGTGGGATGTCTGTGTCTGCTAGGGGGGGTTCTAATGCGGGAAATGGGTGTGAAACACACTGTTGTCAGGTGTGACGCCATTGGTGGAGATTAGCCGTCTTTTGTCTCCCCGTTTGTTTGCCTTCTCGTCACTCCTGGTGGACAGACAGACGGACAGACTGACAGGTGGCCGTGTTCATAATTAAGCAGATCTGCCAAGACAACCGATGGCAGTGAGCCAGCAGGACGCCATCTGCAGGGCGCGTCCCAAACGCCTAGCCTCCTGCTGGGCTTGAAGAGCGAGGGAAGAGGGTTCCTTGGAACAACAAGGGGTGTTGCTGGTAGTGACGCGCCACACACCTTTATAGGGTGCGTGGCGGACTGCGGGGCGTGTTCAAGGTGGGAGCAGGTGTAAACAGACGCGGGGTTAATGCGTGATGGATACGTGGCTTGGCCCTGTAATCTGGTCTGGGTCACAGTCTCCCGTGATCTCTGTTCCTAGCGGTCTATTAGGTGTTAGGACGAGGTGTGACCCCCGGGAATAGTCTCCATGGTCAGACTAATGAACACCTGGTGGTGAACAGGTAAAAAAAAAAAAACACAAATCTGCTTTAGCCAGATAACACTTTGCAGTTGAACACGGGCATCTTTCTGTGCATTTTAATATATATACAATTATTAATTCAAATTGGGTTTTAAATTATACAGCAGTAAGGTGTAGAGAGGGTGGCATACCCGCAAGACAAATTGGATTCAGACGTTTATACATGACCTGTGGTCTGAGATACTTCACTGAGCGGTGCACAGATTTGAAGTCAATGCTAATGTAGTGTAATGCAATGGATAAAACTCAATTTCAGATTACATTGTGTGAAAGCATTGCTACTAATAGAGGGTTAGTATATAGCGATATATATGCTACAATATATGTATGCACAACTGTATGTATTGGTCTTCTAAAATCTAATTGAATCTATTGAAATAAAAGCCACTTAAAAGTAAAAAAACAAAAACAAAACATACTGTACATTTGACAGCAAAATAGATTGCGGGTAAACAAGATTTTTTGAATAACTGTAGACAATTCAATTAGTTTTTGAGCTCATAGTAATACATTGCTCTCTAAAATGATACTATTATCTGAGAGACTAAGCAAAGCACTGTTGGAGGTGACCTAATTAGTTGCTAATTAAAAACATCTCTCATTACTTTTCCAATTGAACTCTCCATACATGTATACAGTACACGTATCTTTATTTCTTATCATTTAACTGCGACGGTGAAGCTTTCATCGCGGGCTCACATTTTTGCCTCGTCTTCCCCAGCGTGATCATTTGGCACAGCACTTTGTTTCAGATTGTTGAATTGTTCCACCCTTCCACCCTGAGCGAACGAGGCTGCGAATACATCTGCTCACAAGCCACATTATCTCATCAGCTGCCGTAACAGGTCGCAGTGCAGTACAGGAGTTGGCCCGCCCCTTCCCCCACCACCCCCATGGGTTGCTGGCAGTTGGAACGTTCCGGCGCATGCACACGCGCACGCACACGCACGCACACACACACACACACACACAGAGTCCCTAGATGCAGTCTGGCAGGCATAGTGCATCATCTTTCCGTCACAGGTGGGGGAAATCAAACAGCGGGATTGGCAGTCCAAAGGTGGTATCCACCTCACGGTGACTGAGGTGTTTGGCTCACGTCCGTTGGAAAATGTAGAAATATCACTTTATTTTCCCTCCTCCGATGCAGACAGACATTTTTCTTTTCGTACCCCCCTCTGGAAGGAGATCAACACTATTGAAACGGTTGATTCCACTGCCCAGAGACTGTGAGGTGTCTGTCTTATGTATGCTTTGGTGTCCTGGTACTGGTCGCTTGTTTGTTTGCACGTCGCTGCCGCTGCAGCTCGCCGTCTGCCGTGGTCATCTGGGTTTGTATGTGACCGTCGCCGGAGCTGTTGATCAAAGGCTGACCCCCCCCCCCCCTCCTCTTCTTCTTACGGGGGCCATGGAGAGGCCCCAGTTTGCGAATGGCAGATGTTCTCCCCTCTATGTGCGATCCTCGGTTAGAGCTATTCTTTATCGGCTTCAGCTAATGGCCCTCGCCAGTGTCAGATACGCTGGGATCGTTTTCCTTTCCCCTCCTCCTTTTCTGTTGTTGTTGCTTTGTGCACTTGGAACGCAGGGATGCGCTGTGAACGCCAGGGATATCTTGTTTCCCTCATTGTGCTCCTCTGCGGAATTCTGGCCGGAGGAATCTCTCTCACAGTAATTGGGTGTGAATGAAACACTAAGCCTATTGTCTTCGGTGCGGCCTTGAATTTGAGGCTAGCCGATGAACAAGCCCAGACGGAAGGCAGTACGGCGAGAGAGAGAGAGAGAGAGAGAGAGAGAGAGAGGGAGAGGGAGAGATGGAGAAGAGATAGAGACAGAAAGTGAGAACACTGAAGGAGAAGAGCGCTGCACAGTGGTAGCGGGGGGGAATGTAATGGAACAGAGTGGACAATAAAGAGAGGATGTCAGAAGAACCGCGATTGAAAGTCGGCCCCGTAAGCATTTTCTTTCCCCCAGCGAGGCTGTGTGAAGACCGGTCCAACGTACAGTACGGGCGGTTGAATTAGGACAAACGGCCGAGGGGACGATGGAAAATGGGGAAGGGAGGGGGCGAGTGGGCGCGTTTGATGGAAACAGCCAGCTCAGGTCCAGCTCTTTATACGGAAAGCAGGAGATTGATTGAGAGATTCGGCGGGCCTAATTGTGCCGCACCATCTGCCCACGTTACAGAACCCGCCAGGCATGTGACACCTTTTAACAGGCACACTGACGAGCAGATGTGTGCGTGCGTGCGTGCGTGCGCGCATGCATGTGTGTTCATGCATCAATCCTTTTTTTTTTATTATCATAATCTCTTTTTTTTCCCTCTTATGAAGACAGACATTATTCGTATCAACTGCAACAAGCTAACACTTATGTATCGTCTAAATCCCAAAACTAAAATTATTCTCTAATTAAAATATATGCCTAGCCAGGTGCTCTGTATATACAAAGGATACATTAACAGGTGTAGTAATATAACTTGGAATGAAATAGCCCACCGGCTAAGTATTCAAGCTTATTCAAGATTTCATAACAATATTTGCTGAAACAACTTTGAAACCACTATTGTCATTACTCAAGTCAATTGCTATTTAACAATGACACATTGTTGACAGTCAGCAGTGAAGTTTGCTAGAGAAACACATTACTTCCAGCAGACTCAAATACATTCACAGCATGCATTAAATGTTGCACAGCCACAACAAATAAATGAGAATGAGCTTGACCAAGGGCCAGCTGACGAATGAAGAATAGAATAATGTATACATTTTATAATGACAGGGAAACGAATGCACACATCTTGTGAAAGCTTCAAGTGTCAACAATCTTCGTCATGCGGTACATTCTACAAATCGTAACATGAGGCAGCAGATTCATCATGTTACCATACAACTTTACTTATGCCTCCACTTACTGAAGGGGGAAGAAAAAAACTCTGATAGAATCTCTCTTGAAATTGGATAGCTTTCTCTTGCCAACGGGTGAACATGGGATGAGTGAATAAGGAAATTGCATTTGCATAGCAAATCACCAACAACTATTCTTCTCCCTTCTATGCTGATGCCAGGGACCTGATTTGGCTACGCCAAACACTCTGTCTGATTACTGTAGTTTTGGCTATCAAACTGTCCCATATCGGCACTCGATCATATGATTAATTACAATCGCTGTTCATGTCACTATTTTTCTAATGTGACGTTGGAAGTGCAATTGAACAACAACAGGCCTATCGAACAATAACATTCCATGCATTTTCTAATGTATTTTTGTTCATTGCATATAAAATCCCAAGTGAACTGTTGTCCTCTGTATGAAAACTTTACTGCCACATTCATTGAATGATCAAGTCAGTATATATGCGGCTTGAGAAACATACATGAAATCCTTGTAAATGTCTAACAGCACTCCAAGCCACTAAACATGACAATATAGTAATGGATTTTTAATTTATTTGCCAGACTAGTGGTTTCACTAAAGCCAGCCCTATAGATAATGCTCTGAAATGTTACAGCACTGGTAAAAATGTACTTTGTTGCTGGGGTAATTCGTCTGAAAAGGTTTTGTGCTATTTTATTTATTTTTTGGACCCCTTATGGTTGTCATGCCTAGTTGGCCTTCTGTTCATGCTGGATGTTCCGTCCGTTTGATTCGTCCACAGAAGATCGGGGACCCTGGCATGTATTCCCTGTTCTGCATACTCATATCCCTAAGTCCCTCTTGTGCTTATTATTCAGTAGATGCACTGCTTGGCACAAGGACAAATGTTTGCATAATTTATGCATGACGGTCATCAATTTTTGAAAAATGGTCCCAGCTATTTTTTATTTTTGGCTTTTAGCTAAATAGATGGACTCTGGTCTATAAACTCCAGACATGAAACAGTGAGAGGAAAGCATACTTTATAATTATGTTTATGTAAATAGTGCTCATAGTAAGTTAAAGTTATACTACCTGACTACAACATACTCCACAGATCTCATTGTAGAAATAAATTAAACAATTGGAATACACTGTCATGCCTAATAGCAATCTTTTATTGCTTTCTCATAAATAAGGGCGAGATGAGCGAGGTGTGTAAAAGGTAGGCCCACAGTATTCCTCTATGGTAATATTCCTCACATATTTGACGTGTGTATGTGTGTGTAGGGGTGTATATCTAATGCGATGTTCAAAGAAACAGGTCCCCTGAGAGAAGAGGAATGTTATTATTCCATATCCCATGATGCAGAGCTTGTATTTGCATGAACCATAACTAGCCACGCTTTATTTTGAACGACTGAAGGGAAGAAATGTTTGGTGTCCTTTTTTATGTTCATCCTACAATTCATAAACCTATTACCATTTTCCACTGCTACCGTCAACAGGCCTTATATTAACAGTCTGTGGTTGCTAAGGCTATGATGACAATTAATTGTTGTGCAGAACAGGAAGGATAGCCAGCTGTGCTTTACCCAGTTAGTACCCATGCACATCTTGAGTGTAGAGCTATCACCGTTTCTGTTTAATTCTGAAATTGCATAGTTTCCAATATCAAAATAAACCTTTTTTTATAAATTTTTTTGCTCCTCTTTCTGTCCCTCACATAAAAAAAAACATAAACAGCCTCTGTTTTGAAGCCTGCAATATTCATTTTTTATGAATTTGCCAAACCCGTAGTTTAATCACTGAAATATAATTTGATTATCTAAAATGTCGGGTGGGTATTAGCGAGCTTATCTCATTTGTTTTTGACGCTATTAGCTGTTCTTCACAAAATACCATAACTTGGAATAAAGGCAATAACTTTGTACTGTCATTTAAGGAACGTTATATTTGCTATTGCATTTGTATTTTGAATTAAGGATGGGCCATCTATTGAATTTACACAGCTAATACATTGTTAGTATAATCAATCAGGAAATTATTTGTATGTAAAACATATCTGTAGTTAAATATGTTTTATACAGATCATTGTGTGCTTTGGAGCCCCATTCTAATGGGTTGTTTCTGTTCTGAGCTCATCAGATCATATTAGTTTTCTCTCCGTGCGTCATAAGCGTTCCCATTTATGCCCGCTGTTTGCAAACGTGGAACCGATCAATAAATCTGCAGAGAGTTATTTGCATAGTAACCGGTGTACAGATTCTAAGGGATGGAAATTAAGCTGAGCTACAGGGAAACATTTTACCACAGGTAAAGGTGTCGGTAGAGAGATTTAGAAAATGGTTTCAGCATCTTGCACATACAGTATCATTCCTTTGTCTTTTATCTAGTCAAATGTTTTCCCCTTTGTCAAATTATTCTTTTAAGTCTTCTTTCTTGTAGGAAAACCTAAACTACGCCGGTATAGCTATCGACACGAAGCGGTTTGGTCAGTTCAGTTGCTACTCGGACACATTTGCAATGCTTTCTAGGCTGATTCTCATGGCAAAATGTATTGATTGTATTGTTTCAGTGTGACAAGCTAGCAATAGCCACCATACCAACCAGGATGCAAGCCTCATACCCCTGTTGGCGTGCTTCTTTGTCTACTTCATCTTCTATTGTCATCTTATACTATGCTTTTTTCTTGTACTTCATAATGCTTCTTCTTATTTTTCTTCTAGAAAGGTAAATCTACAAATGCATTTCCTTTCCTTTACCTGCACAGCAGGCGGTCTTTAGATGCATTAGCTAACATAATAACAGAGATTAATCTTTGGTTTTGGAGGGAGTGCTCCCACACCAGATTTGAGTCAGATTTGATCTTAACCATTTATTGCAATCCATAAGAGGCAGTGCCAAGGCAGTGATGGAGGGCCGAGAATATTTCAAACAGATTTCTCAGCGGGTTTGACTTCAAGATAAAACAATAAATACATTCCATGACCCCAGCCAGACACTCACAATTCCACCTATGTTCATTTCAAAAGTATGTTGTCACTGAAAGCCAATCATTGCTGAAGCCAATGAGAGAAATGAGAAATTCATGCAAACTAATTACAAATATCCGTAATCATTCTTCTACACCAAAAGAAAAAGTGCTTTATTTCCAAAGGATGTGAAAAAGTGACCTAGGACCTTGTCTAGGGGCGTGTATTCAAGTGTTTAATTACTTAATACTTTTGAACTAATTTAATATGTGCACTGAAATCGGACAAATATTATTAAAGTTCATAATATTCTGACCTGATTTAACAAGCCATTTATGGCGTACCTCAATCTGGAAATCCAATTTGTACGACCATTAGACCTACTACGACTCTCAGTGGTTTTAACCTTTGTGACCCTCCTTTCCATTATAAGCTCAGAGCTGCAGTACAGCATTGGTTCACTTAGTGTTCACAAGTTAAATTTGACACACATGCACATATGTCTTTTAGCTGGAATCTGATTGGGCAGCAAAAGAAGGGATATTTGTCTTCATATGGATAAAACTGCTCTGATGCAAAGTAATATTAATTGGATTCGAAGATTTCCCCTCAATCTGATCCACATACAGTAGTTGAGAAAAGAAGACCAGACAAATGCAAGCTGCTGTAATCAATCACCTTCCAAATCCGACCACTCTGGAGCGCTACTCACAAACTACAAACTCCACAATTCAGAATGATTAGACCAGTCATCTCAAAAGATCGTGTTGAAATATAGTGGAAAAAATACAAATCAAGCCTATTTTTTTGGGGGGGGGGCTCTAATCTCCCTCATGACTATGAGAACATTTATATGGGGAAAAAATGAATTTCATGAATGTCTCTTTCAGGTCATAGTGCTGCATGGCCTTGTGGGAGCTCTTGTTTTCCGTGGCTGCTATCAATTATTTTAATGATCCAGAGTGTGAAGGCTTGTTATGAATTACACAAATTTGCCTTGAACTAATGATATAGCCCTCAAGGGACAAAGGAAAATGCTGGAACTTCCAACCAAAATGGAGCCACTCATCTGTATTATGAAACAAGGCTGCATCATTTCAATGTACTGTATTTTGTTCATCCAAATGGTTCGTTTGGGGGACTGTTTTTCTTCTTCCTTGGCATGGCCGTATTAGTCATATCCAGTTTTCATTTTGGAAATATGCATGGAATTTGATTAAAGCCTCTCCACCTCAAGATGATACCACATTTTTCAGAGGAAATGCGGGCCTGTAGGGGGACGACTTAAGTCTTAAGTTAATCAGTGACATCCCTAATTAGCCCTCACTAATGGTGAGCCATTTTCTCCGTTCAGCTGGTCTGCCCAGCTCTGCGGAGAGTTGCCCAACGATGTTCCAAAGATTTTTTACATGAAATGTGGCGCTGGCTGCCGTAGTAATATTTGCGCTCCTCCCTATGGACATATTGGATAATAAGTATGCGATCCACCAGCGATGTCTCACACAGATGATGTTATTAGACTTGCCAGCCTGAGGTATCAGCTGTGTGTATTGGACGTCTGTCAGAGCAGACACCCACCATCCTCTCAAACCCCATCCCAAACTCCCCCCACCCTCTTCCCTCTGCTAAAAACCAACTGGCCCAGGAATTGCATGCCAAACTCTGGGAGAGCCCCAAAGACCCCCTCTTCTCTTCGTCAGCTGCCAGCAAGTCAAAAGAACGACTCCTGGCAATGGCGTTTACATTTTCCCCTCTTCCTCACAATACAGGAGCAAATGGAAATTACTCTGTGGCTTTGGCGAGGTTTGTAAGGGGAACATTTGCTAGATATGTGGGTGGGGCAATGGCGGGGGGTGTTACAGGCAAGATAGCACATCACACATGCTCCTGGTGGCCTGTTGCAGGCACACACAAATTCCTGTCGGTTTGATCCAAAAAATAAATGAGAAAAATGAAAAGGGAAGGAGGAGGGTGAAAATGTCCCTCGCTTGAGCTTTGGACTCCCGACTAGGACAGGGCCCATATTGTTGCCTCTCAGGGTTGGATACGCCTCATCAACCAAGACCTCTGGCCGCGTCCGCCTTTCCTGGATTTGTGACATGTCTTCAGATGCCATGATCTTTATCTTGCAGTAACCTTTGTAAGGTATTATTATTTTAGGCCGTTATTTGTTATTATATGGTCTTTAAATAAGGCTAAAGCACAATGAATAACTCAATGTTGACCATACTTTGCTAACACTGGGTTGTTGTACTTTAACCAAGGATTGTTCAGGGTTAATAATGATTTTGTATTACTCTTAAACGAAAAGTAGCTAGGCAACTAGCCTTTAGCACAGTAGAGACCAATCTCTTTGTCCAAATTAAATACAGGTTGCTCCCCGTCATTCCCCCAGCTTAGATTTGCCTTAGTACAGTATCGATCCAGAACAGGCCAATGCCATCAGCTGAAAGTCCTCTATTATCCTGTTGGCATAAACAGGAGGCAATCTCATTAAAAAGACTGGTCTCTGTGTGGCCATGAAACATTACAACACATTTGGGATCCGGTGCTCTCCGAAGTGGAAGGCAGTCACTACCTTCCTTTCTTCAATGTGTCTCCTGACTGCGAGGGCAAATGGTGTTGGTGGCTGCAAGACCAGTTGGCTTTCAGCTATGAGAATTAGTGACTGAGAGGAAGTACCTGAAGTAAGAGGATAGAGGTGTGTGTGTGTGTGTGTGTGTGTGTGTGTGTGTGTGCGTGCGGGCACACCACTGCTTGTGCTCCCTAGTGTGGCATGTTCTAACAATGCACTAATGCATCAGGCTGCTCACCTTCCCTAATAACCTCTATTATTGTGCTGCCCAATGTAAACATTCAGTATACTTCTGAATGGCCTCAGAGGTCCATTTGACTAAGCCCCATTATAGAAAGTGTTGTGCTCTTTTTGTTGTTGCACTTAATATAAAGCTTCTTTCTCAAACTCACGAAAATAGTTTAACGTTTAAATGACCTCTAGCAGCAAATAGTTGCCCAGCATTCATGAAAAATTAACAGGCGGGGGGCATCTTTTCTCTCGGCGTTCCGACCGGAAATTCCCACACAGTATATAGGATCTATTGTCGCATTTACAAAATACTGTACATGACGGAGTGCTTTTATGGGCCAGAACGAGGCCGTAAAATCTGTGGTTTACAGTCTTCCCATCTACCTCGACACATATCCATGGCCTCTGACTGTTTTGTGGTAGAGAGTCGCCCCGGGTTACTAGAGAGGTTGTGTGTGTGTGCCAGCATAAATACATATGTACGCAGATCACACCTAGTCAGCATAGCGCAGATAGGCTTCATTCACATTCCTGGGTGATACTGACCATCTCAAATACAGCTATCCATCTCTCACTACTAAACAGGGTCTTATCTGTTTCTTTCTCCGTGGTACTGGTCTCAGTTCACACACACAAAAAGAGAGCCCTTGTTAGTGCATCTGGAATGCCCACTAATGACCTCATTATTTACTTAGTGCTTGTCTACACGACCTGAACTAAAACCTGCGGTTTTTAAATGCTAGTTCTAGTTTTCCTAATCTGGTAAATGGCACTGTGTTGCTCTTTGAATTGTACTAAACAAAAGGTTATAGTGTTTAGTACATAAATATATATATATTTAAATATATCTCCTGTTTTTCCTGTATATGGTCATGATAGATTAAAACAAATAAATGTTCCTGTGCCCATCTATTTGTTGCTTCCAGCAACAGAACCAGAAGTGTTCTATCCGTCCCACTGGCTTTTGTGATCTGACCAGGCACTTTAAACCTACTTGTGATTTGTCAGACCGGAGGACATTTCCCTTGACAAGACAGGAGAGTATTGCTTTCTTTGTCCGCAGACACACCCCATGTGGAGGTTTGCCCAGACCAATCACGCTTTCATCAAACTCCATTTTGCGCTAGTTTGAAGACTTGGGGGACCCGATTGCCAGCTTGCGAGGACTTCTCGCATATCTGAAGGCACTCCACGGCAAGCACATATCTTGCCTGTGGCCCCAGAGAAGAAAATGCCCAATTATAGATTATTATCTCTGAGCATTTCGGGATGTGATGGATTCTAGGGAAGGCGGGGGGGGCTTGTCGAGCATAATGAGTCGGAAATTGTTTTTAGGACCTTGGCCAGGCTGCCCACTGCATGCCATAATAAGTTATATCTTCCTAAGAAGTTCTTCGTGGGCAAGCTAGCCCACCAGTTTAAAACGATACAAATGGGGAACATTTATTTGAATGTTCTTGCTCCAGCTAAAACCCTTGTATTCATTACAATCTTTCAGCCGCAGTCTTTTAAACTTTTGAGACGAGATGACTATACTATGGCTTCCCACCAGATATCTGGTGTTTTTCTGCTGGTGGTATTGATCAGCCAAAGCCTGGGTCGCTGGGCTCTTGGACACGCAAAGCCCTCTTAACCTTGAGGCGTAGCTGCCTCTAGCTGCCAACACAGAATACGCCTGCAGTGCGATTCTCTTTGATGGCGCTTGACCTCTGTGTCAACCATGTTGTCAGTGAGTGACTTGACTCTAGATGATGTTCGAACTGGAGGTGTCCTGCAACAAGTGTTATCAGTGATTATCAAGTACACCAAAGTTGATTTGATCATTTATTTTAATCAAATCCCCGCATTCGATGTTGAAATGTTTTGATGATGAATACTTTATAATGCAATGAAGCAATTCCCTTTCTGAATTTCTTGTTGGTGTGACCATTACCTCCCACATGAATTCATTGACATGAATTGTAGTGGACACACACACACACACACACACACACACACACACACACACACACACTTACACACACTAATTGATCCACTCTGGCCACATCAGCCTGAAGATTTTACACATAATATCCATATCCATATTACACATTGATTTTTTTTGGTTTGTTTTTTAATTGTGAAAAGGTGTTATTGTTATTCGTGGCTTAAAAACGCAAAACAATCTTTAGTTGACTTAATTTGAATTCAAAATAGTTTAATTTAGACAAGCTCCTAGTTTTTTTTTTTTTTTTCAAAGAAGTGATTTCTGTCTTCCGACCAATCAATTTGGACCAATCAATCAAACAAGAGATTTGATTTTGTATTAATCTCAACCTCATTATTGAAATTATTTCTACATTTTATCTACTGTATTATATTAATTGTTCCTAAAATGTTTAGTTTCTTGTTACAGCATGAAGCAATACTTGAGGTGTCATCTGTTTTACTCACATTGGAGTGTAGCCTTGCTATAGAGGATGGAATGACTTGTTTGTGCCATTTGCGAGTTCTCTTGGATTCTCCAATCTGACAGGGAATGAAGTGTTTGTTTGGCAATTTGCA
>JAODLL010011782.1:11597-29446 GCA_026546735.1 Forbesichthys agassizii | reverse complement strand
CCCCCCCCCCCCCCCCCCCCCCCCCCCCCCCCCCCCCCCCCCCCCCCCCCCCCCCCCCCCCCCCCCCCCCCCATGTGCTCTTAGAGTTTAATTCCAAAAGGCTTACAGTGGGTATATATGGGTCACTAGATGTCATACTAGATAGAGCAACAGCATCTCAGGCCAGAACAAATGTTATGTGCCACCATCCTCACACACACAGATGCATTTACATACACGAGTGGCCAGTCTGACATGAAAACAAAGAACAGTGTATTGTAGCAAGGATTGCAACACAGAGGCGTCATTTACTGCTCAAGATACCATTACTGCACTACAAATTAGATCTAGATAGAAAATAGTTGTTTGTCGCTATATTTTAGAGTTTAAGGTTTTTGTACCACTGGTTCCAACTGAAACCGTAATTTGGACACAAACTGAGGAGTTTCTCCGAAAGCCGAAAAGCTATGATTCTGTGCTGGGAAAGTGAGAAATAAATAAAAACTCCCTATGGAACCGATAAGAGGTCAGTATCATGTGAGAGCTCTTGACAAAAGAAAAACGGTGCACAGGCTCCGGGCCCCTTCAAAGGCAGGACTGGCCTTCAGCCCCGTAATGACTGTGATTGTGTGCTGCCCGTGCTTTCATTTGATTTGACGCTCGCCCGTGTTTACCTTTGTTCCCCTGTCGACATTATCTCTTTCCACCCGGCGAGCCTTTAGAAAGATCCGACCCAATCAACGAGAAACTAGGCAGCTGACAGCTAAAATCACAGCGAGGTGAAGAAGGCAGCGAAATAAACAAACCCCCGTGATTGATTTGATATTGTTCCCTCTCAAAACGAATGCTTTGTTGCAGGAAGTAACTGCTAGAAACACTGTGTAAAAATTCTCTATGGAGCGTAGAGGAACCAGTTGACTATATTAAATGCATATTGGATCACAGCACAGAGAGGCCTCATGGAATGATTTTCAATAAGGACGAGATGGATGAATATGGGGACTGGCAAATGGCTGCTGGTGCTATTTGTTTTGAATTCCTCAGACAAGATTAAATCCTCAACTGATTAAGTGGGGATGGCATTACATGGATGAGAAGGCAGCAGTTGCACTGCGAACGTACAGTATTGTAGCGTCAAGCAACTTAACTACATGTAACTGCCGCGTATGCTGTGAGTCGTGCCGGTCCGGTGTTCTGACGATTTATGCTGCCTTTGAAAAATGCTACCGTAGCGCATGCCTAATCTAAAATAGCTTCATTACATGTTCATTGTTCCCATTTCCATGATCCCATAAAGATATAACTCTCACCGTGATAAAAACACTTTTCTAATTGTTGCCTACATACTCTTTCGGAAATTGACATGGGGAAAAAACAAATATGCCCCAACGATCTTTAAATTGTTATTAATAGTGGCGGGAATTGGTTAACATTATATGTAAATAATTATTAAATGTACAAATGTTAAATTACAACCTGGCAAATAACGTTAACCGAATCATATTCAACAAGTAAAATGACAAGAAACCTTAGACATTTGTTAAAAACATGTAATACCAGTACTAGCTATAAATGCAGATTACGTAGCAGAAATCTACAAGTGTCGTCTCAAAAATGACGAGAATGACACAGTAACGGCGGTGGGCATGCGCAGTATGTCGAGGAAGCACAATTCGACGGTAACATAAATCGTCAGAACGCATAAGCGAACCAAGCGATTGCCACCAGGGGTCCCCTCTCAAAAAAAAAAAATTTTTATATATATTTTATTCTATCAAGACGGATGATGAATAGATGGATGGATTATGTCAGTGGTTGGTAATCAATCCAAAACGCAGTAGGCCTATTGGGCTATGTTATTGGCCATTCCTGCTGCCTCTGTCAGAGCTGGTAGCTTAACACTCTTTAAAAAAGCAATGTCACAAAAAATGTAAAGGTTTGGTTGCATGACAAATTACAGTATTTGCCTTATAATATTTTTAAGTACACTATGTTCAATAGGCTATAACACTTTGTGCTGTTACCACTTTGAAAATTTGATGTACCTATTAATGTACCGTTTTAGATGAAAACCATAACCATAAAATGACATTGGGATGATATTCCAGGCATGGAAAGTCAAGGAATATTGTAATGTTTTGGGTCAAGTCAGGCAATATCAGGGAATTTATTTGCTTGAGGAAGGTTACTTCCCCAAACAAGACACAGAAGAGAAGAGCATGTCTGTATTTTTGGCCTCTGCAGGGATAATAATAGTACATGAAACAAGTTGGTATACTGGAGAATGCCAGATAGCCTTACTGCATTATATTTTGTCCCCTGATGCCCAGATTTAGCGTTTTCCTTTACATAATTAAATATATATTTCCCCCACATTACCATAATGGAAAATGACAATTGTTCCACTATATTAAGATATAGATCTTGAGCAGAAAACGTGTCACACTTAGTGTGACCAAGCTTCTGTTCATTGTTTACATTGCCGGACGGCCACGCGTGCATGTTTGTGTGTCATTGTAGTTCTTTTGGTCTGCTAATTATATATCTAAAGCCAATTTAACGTGACGGAATGGACTGAATTTATGTTATATTCACTTTAAAATAGATTTTTAATCAGGTAAAGGGGTACTTGGGCCTAGACAATAAATGAAAGGGGGTTTAGAAGCCAACACATTTGAGCCACTGGGCTCAGGTTGCGACGCGCACACACATGATACAAGTGCTACAGTATACTGTAGTACTGTGTGTGTGTGCGTGCATGTGTGTGTGTGTGTGTGTGTGTGCGTGTGTGTGTGACAGATGTGCACATTAGTTTATTACAGGACCATTTTACATTTTAGCATTACATCATTTAGCAGATGCTTTTATCCAATGCGACGTACAATTAGCAGACACATGTCATAATGCTTTAATTGTAAGCAAACTGTTGTTCAGTTGTTTGCAATATCTCATCTCAAGACAGCAGTGTGTTTATATTTTATATATAAGGATAAGAAGATAGCAGAGATATAAGATAAAGAGCCATCAGAACTTCAGTTAGTGGGGAGTGCTTTGACAATAGGCTATGAGGTAGAGATGCCAATGCTGCTATAAAGTGGATTCTGAAGAGGTGGGTCTTAAGCTTCATTGTGAACAACAGGTATTGACACCGCTGTTCTGACTGCTGCGGAAGGCCCGTTCCACCATTGCGGCAGAAAAGAGTCAAGTCAGTTTTAATTATACAGCCCTTAATCACATCACAGCCCCAAAGGGCTGCTGCAGGGCCGCATCTCACATGGAAACAAATGACACCCCCTTAACCTGCTCCTTCCCCCGGGCAAGGAAACATTTTCGCAGAATCCACAGGGGTAAAAAAATGAAAGAAACCTTGGGAAGGGACAACAGAGGGAAGAATCAGACCTTCCAGGGCGGTTTAGGATGCAATAGGTGATGACAGGGCAACATGACTGGGAAGTCAATACTGGGATAAACAACTCTTGTGGACTTGTAGTGACGAAGGAGCCAGCCGAGGTTGGACTGTAGGCCGTAGTCAGAGACACCAAATAGAGGAGACACGCCAAATTCTGAATGGAGCTCTGGCAGAATTCTGAAATGGAAAATGTGGTAGTTGGAGGCACATTTTCCACCCCTACCCCCTAAAGAGCCAATCGCCTGCTTTATAACTTCCAGGTACTGACGCAAGATGAACTGCATGCATTGTAGGAGTATAATATGTGGGGAAAATGACTTTAAACCATGTTTTGGGGCAGTGTTTTTAGCAGATTTGACTTGTAAACCAATTGAAAGTGTAGTTATGGCTCTCTCCGTATTAATTTCCATATGCTCTTCCTAATAACTGCCCGGAGGCATTTGAAATATTGCTGCCAAGTGGCGAGACTTGCCTATAAGCACTTTGCTGTAGTGCTCTGGTTTGAGCCTGGAACCGGACCATACATTTGTACCATGGGGAAGCCAAAAAATGTAAAAACATCCTAGCAAACTGTGCAGCATTTAAGACAGACTTGGCAGACATTTGCTAATCAATGCTAACTTTGTTAGCAGCATAAAATGGGAATGAAATGGTGCTATTCAGGATGTCCAGAAATGTGTTTTTCAATTTATTGTAGCTCAGGCATTCTGAAAATGATGAGGATACCGTCAAATGAAAACTCCCCAAACATATTTGTCCGATTCTGTTAGAACATTCCAAATTTGCAGTTAACCTTTAACCTTCTGGAAGGCACTTTCATTTTATGTGGTGCTAACCTGATGATGTCCACTCCACTAGCATATTCTATGTGATAATGAGTTGGAGCAGAGACAGATGTCTCGCATCCAAACACATTTGTGTTGGGTAGGGAAGTACAAGCCCAGGCAGCTTAAATATGTGATGATTGCGCGAGCGACCGTCTCGCATTTTAAACATAGCTGGAGCCTTGATGAAACCTGCCCCTGGATTTGTAATCATCGGTTTTATTCAAAACAAATTTGTTGATCCATAATTCCCAGATTTTGGAAGAACCCTTCAATCACAGCTTGTTAATTATGTCAATGTTTCCCAGCACTTGTTGCTTGATTAAAACTACACCAGGCTGCAGAGGAGAGCAATCCATCTGTTAAACCGTGAACAGCCTTGTATGTTTGCACATAGCTGTTTGTGTAAACATTGTAATGGCTATTTATGTGAGCCATGAAGAACTAGGAGAATGCAACGATGGCAATGAGGCCTACAAAGTAGAATAGACAAACAGGACATAATCTGTCAGGGTGGAAAACAAATTCCAGCCCTTGAGGCTAAGTGTTCTGAATATGTGTATGTTTTCTGTTTTGTTTTTTTAGTATTAGAATTCACATCCCCTCGTAATTTACAAATGTTGTTGACTTGCCTTGTGCATAGCTGTTCCAAACGTATTAGCAATGTGTGAATGTCAGAGGTGCTTGGCAGCAGAAAAACTGCAATTTCTTATAATCACGCAAACTGTATTACGGTTTTATTCTCTGCCTGTACTGTAATTAATATGTGGCATTACGCACTGTTGTACTACGGAAATACAGTTATGCAGTATGTCATTTTAGCAATGCCTGCTGTACCATATTATACGTTGTGAGTTATCCATTCAAACCAAACAGCAAATAATTTGGGTCATGGAGATGGCTTACTTAATATACTGCTGCCTATCCTCTCTGGTGGAGTAACTGTACTGTCTATGTTTATTTTATAGGAACACCACAGCAGATTGCCTGCTGAGACCATACTGATTTAGAAATGGTGTGTCTGGATAGTCTGTAAACTCTCCAGGCGGTGCCACTAGGTGTGAATGGAATCACTGGAAGGTGATTTGACCACTTTCAACCATTCACAACAAAGCCCATGTGAGTCTGATGTGAAGCCCGATGTGGCTGCAGCACTAGACAAGTCAGGATGATATTGCTAAGCTAAAACCTAGACCCCATTAAAAAAAAAATAATAATAAAAATGTCATAGTTTAGTGTCTGGGTGTTATACTCCCTGCTGGAAAGGTTGTGGGGTTAAAACCCCAGAACTGGACAGCCAGTAAGCATGCTTGAGCAAGATCTCATTGTTAAGTCGCTTTAGATAAAAGCATTCTCTAAATTGTAGCCTAACTGGAAATGCTTCCGTGAATCAGCAGATAGCCGAGTCATTATTATACATCACCGAAATCATGGATACACTGAAGATAGTCTAGAGATTTATATACGTGCTATTATATTATACATTTTTCATTTTTATATTGTATTTTATTTGTGTGTGCTATGTGGTGCTGTATTTCTGTGTGCAGTAAGTACACTATACAGTATATATATATATATATACATATAGGTACACTATTACACTACATATATAAGTACACTGTACACGTTATGTACTAGTACACAATGCAGTACTGACCTAGTAGTGACCTATACTGAACAAATTAGCAAATTGAGGCTAATAGCAGAAGCTGCTAGCTGCTTTCAATGCTCCCAGGGGAAATGTGTTAGCGGTTACAGTATATTTTGGCAAAGCGGAGCTTGGTAATGAGCAATGAGGTGGCGAGAGCACGGGGTCGACGGTTTACAGACAGCGGTGAATGCTGATCTCGCGTGACCACTTGCAATTTTTCCGGTGCAGGCAAACGCAGCACTGTGTTCTAGATGGTTCTCGACTGCACACTTCACACTGTAAGAGTTTCACAAAAAGTACTGAAGCTAGATTTGCACTCCTTCAGTGTTCAGGCACAGGTACACTTTTCCCATCATGTACTTTATATAGTCACGTATCTGCATGAATGAATATTGGTGATCTTTGAGTTTCTAAACAAGAATATGTTTCAGCACAACAACAAGGATAGTTCCGTATACAAAGAGGGGAGTTCACCTGTACGGTAATAGCTTATCGTCTTAACTCTAATATGCCAAGATCAAATAAAGTCATATTTATTCAACTCGGCCAGTCAAGTTTACATAACATCTTCTACAGTGTAGTTGTAGATAATCTACACAATGTGGACGGAGAGAGAGGAGTTTGCATGGCAATCGTGCGTTTTTTGACACAGTGACGAAACTAAACACGTCCCCCGTTCGAGCCCGTTCGAAGGAAGCTGTGTGAATAAAACCGCTTACGGAGCGGGACTGAATGGTACAGTGACTGTCAGATAGAGATTCACTCTGCCCTGTTAGGGAGGGGAAGTAGCCATTAGTCAGGGAGTAATCTAATCAGTGTTGTTGTGCACAACAGCACCGGCTGCCGTCACGCATCGCTGCACGGTATTACTCTTAGTCGTGTCCTCGTACGAGGAGAAAGTGTCGCCCGCCAATGGCCCGAATCGCCTTGCTCCGTGCGAGAGGGTCCCGTGTAGAGGTGGTGGTTGGGGGGTGGGGGTTTGGGCAGGAGCTACTCCCTGGGGCACCGGCAACAGGAGGAAAAAGGGAGGAGAATGTTCTATCCGGGGGGAGTTGCGCTGACTGCCCTTGACATACAGCGCTAATAGAGATCACACATGAATACCTTTTACAGTATGTGTATCATCAGCTTCCATACGCGCTAACCGCATTCACTCCTCATCTCCCTGCCCCCCGCCCCGCTGGCTGATGTTTTGGTGGTCTTTGCCAGAGGTGCTAAGCCCCAACTGTGCTGTAGCAGAGGCAGAGAGATGAAAGAGGCAGAGCAGAGGGGAGGAAACAGAGTACAGGAGAAAAGGGCAGAGGACATGACTCTTTGATGGCAAACTGCCATAAGTTCACTCTGGGTCAGAACGCACGCTAGCGCACTTCATAAACTTTTGCAGCCAGTCTACTGCGGGAAGTACTGTGAGGTTTAGGCAATGCTGTTAAGAGGCAATATGTGCCAAAATGATACGTTTAGTATTATAAGTGCCTAAAGCACATACGCCATTAATTATTACAATCCATCATGTTCTGTTTATCGCTTTTGTGTAACTGCACTCAGACTACAACTCAGAGACACCAACATTGTATGTTCCAAAGACATAGGGAAATTACTGAGTTTATAAGAATTATGTAATAATTTAACCACTGTAATATTAAAAAACGTATAGAGTATAAACTTAGCAAAGCCAATACTGTAGCTGTGCATGCAATATTAGTATTTATGTAAGCATGAACGCATTTTTAATAAAGCTGCCACCACCAGTGGTTTCTGGTGGGTACAGTATTCATATTTTATAAGCAGTGACTGAATAACATGACAATAAATCCATTTC
This sequence comes from Forbesichthys agassizii, assembly GCA_026546735.1. Taxonomy (NCBI): domain Eukaryota; kingdom Metazoa; phylum Chordata; class Actinopteri; order Percopsiformes; family Amblyopsidae; genus Forbesichthys; species Forbesichthys agassizii. The sequence goes on along the minus strand of JAODLL010011782.1, from coordinate 21,764 downwards.
ACCTTTTCCCTCCGCATCAAAGTATAAAGCAAAGATGGCTTTGATAGATGAGTCATTACCCACACAGGGAGCCAGCCTTCATTACCGTTCAAACACTGTTCAATCGATGACAGGGTTATGTGAATGTTTGATGGACAATTCACTTAAAATGTACGCTGCACCAAATTTCTTTGAGCACTGCAATATCACAGAAAGCACATTTATGGGAACAGTAACTCCTTGGTTATTGTTATTCTAAATAAAAGTAGATAAACGCCCCCTCACTTTGCTCCCATTGATTGTGCAGCAATACAGCCTGGATCTGGTTAATAGTATACAAATTCCTTGTCCTTCGATGGGTAACACACACTGTATTGCTGTGAAGAGGTCTGCTGCTGCGTTCCATACATTAGATAAATGATGGATAGATGCATGGATGGATAGATTACATATAGGTGGATAGATAGTAAGGTAGGTAGATGGATGGATGGACAAATGGATGGATGGATGGATGGATACGGTAGATAGATAGATATATAGATAGATAGATAGATAGATAGATAGATACAGTAGATAGATAGATAGATAGGTAGATAGGTAGATAGATAGATAGATGTGTTTGGATGCTGTTTAATCATGCTCTCATTGACAGGAATACAGCTTTGACCCAACAAACAATTTATGTTGCCACATACACTTCATTCAATTTTTGCTTTTCAATTGCAGAGATAAAAATGTCCAATCTGAAGATACAGGTCTCTGTAATACTGTACAAGCACTGGACAATGTTAACACACCTTAATCGCTTCATAATATTAGTGGTGAACGTTCACATTGTGTCATAGTGTGTTATTAAATGTAATATTTATGTGAGTCTTTTTTAAATGTTGTTTATGTTACGTTAATGTTTATTATAAGTTTATTAATGTTTCAAGATCATTTATTGAAAATCCACTTTAGGGTGGAATCAATAATTTCACTGCATTAATATTTTCTTTTGTTATATTTTAAGATAGAACTGCACCACTGCGATTTTCTCTTGTGCGCGTGGGTGCGGGTGGGAGCTTAACAACAGAAATCTCCTGGTTAAATCTTTTAGTGTAGCCTCTGGACCAAACGCTAATAGTAACCGAAATCTTTTCAGTGATTCAAATTTAGAATCGACAGCAAGAGGTCATAGAAATCGCTAGTGTTTCCACCAATCAGAATCCAGGTAAAGGCTTTCAGGCTTTCTTGCAGAGTAATATCAATATCAAAAACTTAAAATCCTACTAACAGTGAAAACATTTATTTTTTCCAGCAGCCCAAAACCAGTAAACTGTTTACTGTTTGCATTTCAACATGGTACCTCCAGATCACGGCAAAGGGATAGATATGCACCATGCATAGAAATGCCTTCATTTGATAACACAAGTACTAGGCTACTAGATTGTGGTATCAGTGTTGTGACTCGCTCTTTGCTAGCGGTCAGTAGTCCCACAACTTACTTGTTGTTGTTTTTTCGGTGTCCGCACAGACTCGGCAGGTATGTGAAAGAGCGTCCTCGCTCCAGCATGCGCTAGGCTGACGCTAGACGACTACCAGTCATTATTCCACACTTTGGTGTATTTCTAGCCTTAGAGCTTTGGGTTACTGTATGTGGTCCGATATTCCAGTCCAATTCACTCAGGAGACAGCATGCGTTCTTCACAGTGCAATACTGACACAGTAGCTGTGTGATCTTGAGATGAGAAGGTTGTGTGTTTGATTCCCGGCTGAGTCAGGTGGGGACTTACAATGGGGAGTTCAACCAAAGATTTTGGAATAATAGCAACATAGAGCATAATTTTAATGGAAGATAAAATGTAATGCTTTAAGTGGGCCTGTCACTAGTGGCATTTGGCTGTGGAGGCTGACAACATAAGTACTTGGGAATGAATGTTCCTGTATATACTCAAAATACCCAATAACACCCCCATAGAGAAAAAATGTGCAATAGTAGCGTGAAATCCGTGGACTTCCCCATTGACTTGCATTGAACATTCTGGTCTGCATTAAGGGTGAAAAGCCCCCCTCTCACTTCCAGAAATTGAATGCGTGCCGTCCATTGAACCCTGTCTGGTTCATCTGTCTTTTGCACTCTGCATCAGCGACAGGCAGGCAGCACACCGGTACCCACTAAGGTCAATTACACCTGTTGATCTGATGAAAATACCTGATATAATACAGGATATATGCATAATAAAGGTAAAGCAAATCATTCTAGAGATTGTTTGCTAAATTCGCACTCTTTCAAAACAAAAGCACCTCTTCCTTTAAAGCCACAGTGTGACGACCGGGGTTGCGGCGAGGGTCAGCGCACCCCGGTTCATGTTTGGACTCGCCGACCGGTCGGTCTTCCCAGCACCCAACATCCTTCTGCAATAGCTGTTGATTACTGTCAGCTGCGTGGATGTGGGGCTGGGATTTCATTTGTTCCTTTGTTGGGTATTGTTTGCCATTTGAGTTTGTTTCTCACCACTGTTACGCCTTCTTCTATGATCTTATTAAACGCCGTGCAGTGGCTCGCTTGTTTCTCCTCCACCTGTGTGTGTGTGAGTGTGTGTGTGTGTGTGTGTGTGTGTGTGTGTGCGTGCGCGTGTCCATTCCCTCACGCCATGACACATAGGGTGCTACCTCAGAAGCCCTGCGCCCCACACATTGGACACGAATTGTGAAGGCTAAGATATCGTTGTTATTTGGTGAATTTGACTAAATGTCTATTTGCTTACTAAACTTTTAAAACAATAAAAATAACAAGAATTTTAAACATCTATGTGTTTGTGATATACTGTACTCTGACGTTTATGTCACACAGTATGCAGTTTATTATTATTATATAGTTTATGTTCAAAACATATCGATTTTTAGCGGAAGGAGAGAATTCCAACCTCATAAGTGGACCACTTGAAAATCAATGTCTGCCTTATACCATTTCAAGGCTTTGTACTTCAGCACATGGTCAGCAGGGCTTCACCACTTGGGGATATCGGAACGACCTCATTGCTATTCATCCAGGATGGGAAATGTTAATTATTCTCCCGTTCTCCTGAGAGCGTATCCATGAGACAGAGTTATGGGCAAAATGTGTCACAATGAAGAAGGCTTCAATGTGATTGCAAATGGATACCACAATAAACTACCTTAAGTAGCGTGCGTAGTAAAGTTTCACAGAAATGGATGGCCTTTTGTAATTGCAATATTGAAAACCACTGCCAAAACCTAAAATATTAATGGTGGTCAAAATAATAAGCAATTATAAGAGATGTTTTATAGGCATATAAAACTTATTAGGTATCACTTAATAAGTTCAATAATGGCCGTAACTCAAGGAGGTTTGGGCAGTTCTAACAAATTAGTCAAGAGGTCATTATGAGAGAAGTGGCACAACTAAAACTACAAGTCATATCTGTGTCAATAACATCTGATTATTCAAATTAAGCTTTTAACCAGAATCCCTGCAGTGCAATAGAAAGTTTGAACAATAGCTCAAATGTATCAACATGTTTAAATACTGTATATATTTAATAATTGTATGTGTAATACATGTTTCTTTCCACAAGAGTTGTGGAGTGACATTGTTTATTTACTGTAGTGCCCATTTTCGTTTTAATTTACATTTGAGTTATGTATTTGAACATGTCATGCTATAACATGTCAAACATTGTAAAGAAGTTATACAGTTAAACACATTTTCTTAAATATTAGCTCATTTATATAATACAGTGTACTAGTTCTTACACACACGGATACCAGATATAAAACAGACCCTCCATAAATGAACAAAAGTGCACTGTGTTATAAAATGGTGCACACAGCACAACTCTTTAAAATTAGTTTCTCACCAACAGTGATATTACATTTATTGCTATCAAAGGTCACTATTTCTCCTGCTCACTTTAGACAACACATTTCAGCATCTACTAATTAGCACACATATAAATAAAACCTCTATCTCTCTCTTTCTGGCCTGACGCTCTCTGACTCTTAGATTTTCATTTTTCTCATCTAGATCCTTTTCCTTAATAATCCTAATACTATAATAATAATAATCATAATTATAATCATAACAGATTAATCAAGAAAGTCGGAAAGTTTGTGAGAAATGTGGTGACTTTTGATCTGGTTGCCAATTTCTGGGAAGTGTGGAAGTTCTTAACGAAGTCTTAATTCATTAGACTTGATGTGTTGCCAGAAAACCTCAACTGTCTCTCTGACCAGTTTGTCTTGTATAGGCTTTTAGAAGTAATTTATTGGGTGCTTTCCACTAGCAGAGAGTAATTATGCATTATCTGAAATTGTGTGAAGGGTCTGATACAATATTTTTAATGATGCTTTTCGATCTTTTTCAGCCAGATTTTATTGTCAGAGATTGGCTGGCACTCTGAATGCAATAGAGAGAATACCATAAACAATAGACCAAATGCTTCATTGTTAGAAAGTGTGTGTGTTTGTGTGTGTGTGTGTGTGTGTGAGCGCGCGCATGTGTGTCTGCCTGTCTCCATGCTGTTTTTTGGTGTGTTTGCTTTCATGTGTCTTGACTTTTTTCTGTCTCACTGTCTATCTGTGCTGTTTCTGTGTGTGTGTGTGTGTGTTTGTTTGTCTTTCTGTCGTGCGCGTGCGTGCGTGTACGTGTGCACGTTGCGTGTGAGAGAGTCAGGTGTGCGCAGATACTGGAGGCTTGCTTGTCGGGTGTGAAAGACAGTATCAAAGACAGCCAGAATGTGCCGGCTAGCTTCCTCCCCATTAGTCTTTTAAGCAGCGTTCTCCCAGCATCCCGCTGCGTTATTAGAGACGCCATGGCAACGCAGAGTGAGGTGGAGGTGGGGGAAAAAAGAAAAAGGGTACAAGTCAAATTGCCACCCAGAAAACGCCTCTCCACCTAAACGCGATCAGATTGAGCAGGAACATTACCATTTCTATTAAAGCTACTTTGCCTCCAGCACAGAAACCCATCTTCCCTTGTCCGTGAAATAACCCCGGTCTCTCCCCCCTTGCTAACCCAAGTGTGCTTTGTCATACGTTTTGGAGTTTACTCTTCCAGGTGTTCAGCCAGAGCCAAAGTCTCGCTCATGTTTGTGCGCACGCGTGCCCGCGTAACCGAGGACAGCGACCGAGTCACGCGTGTGCGTGCGTTCCAGCGCGTCCGCGCTCGTGCGTTACCGAAGGACAGCGCCCGTGTCACGCAGACAGAGACGACCGACGCGATGCAACCGCCGGCGAACGGGAGGTTCCTCCCTATCCTCTGTTCCATTAGTCAAGCGGGGTGTAATAGCACAGCCGGACATGTGTTGAACACAGATAACAGAGGGATGTGGAGCAGACAGACAGACGTGCAGATTGGCTCCCTCTCGTTGTCTGCCTGTTGCCCGTCTGCCTGTTGCCCGTCTGCCTGTTGCCCGTCTGCCTGTTGCCCGTCTGCCTGTTGCCCGTCTGCCTGTTGCCCGTCTGCCTGCCCGTCTGCCTGCCCGTCTGCCTGCCCGTCTGCCTGCCCGTCTGCCTGCCCGTCTGCCTGCCCGCCTGTCTGCCCGCCTGTCTGCCCGCCTGTCTGCCTGCCTGTCTGCCTGCCACTCTGCAGTGTGGAATACCCAGGAGAATGAGAAATGATATTAAAAATGAGGAAGGACAAAATGATCCTGTTAATGTGTGTAACCTTAATATAAATACTGTATAATGACGAGGTTTTCCTAATTCAACCTGATTCTAATTGAGGGGACCACTAGATTATGCAGACAGCTCTAAAGCAAGACGGTTGATTTATTCATGTTTAATATTATTCCAGTTATGTTTTCTCTGGCATTGATTTTGACAGTGTGCCTAAGTGCATACGAAAACGTTCTGAAGATAAATATTTATGGCGTGTAAGATAGTATTTAAAATTCAGGGAAACAAAACTCAAATGTGGATTTCCGCCGAAGCCACATGTTGTTTTTGTTCTTTTAAGGTTGGTCCATTTGTGGAAAAATGGCACGATATTTCCTAGGACCTTATTATTTACTCTGAAATAAAACTTTCCCTGAATGGCTGATTAGATGTGAAGATACATGCTACTTCACATGGACATGGGGCTCTTTCATCAGTGAGCATCAGGCTAATATCTCACTGTGAAGATGATCCTGACAAAATAACATATCTTAACGGAAATGATCTGTGCTGAAAATTGTCACAGGAGGGTTGATGAGGAAGAGTCTAGGCTGCCTGGCATGTCAGCTCAATCTTGTAACCAATCTTATAATTGCTCAGGACTCCTGAAAAACACAACATTTTCCTTCGATAGGCCAGCTCACCCTAAACTTGCACCAGCACACATAATTATTCCTTGAAAAAAAAGTACAGTATTTTATAAAACTGCTGTAGGTAGGGCTTGAGAGTTGCTACAAGAGATATCTTAAAAAAGGAGGAAAGAGCAAGATTTTGTAAATCAACAACCCATTGGTCTGCCAAAGAGATGGAGCACATTTAAGTCACATTTAAGTCCCACCCACACCGGAGGGAAAACATTCTATAGTGCTCCATTCACTTCGCATTGCATCAAGATAAGCAAACGTTATGTCTGACTTCTAACAAGAAACAGAAACCTACCTAAAAGCTGTTGTGTGACAAGATGCATTACCAACAAGATAAAGAACATAACATTTTGGTTTTGGTGCACTATGTAATGTTTCTCCCCTGGTGGGCGTGGTTTTCAGAGCCTCTGTTGTGAAGCACCAATTATAAACCTGTTGAAGCTGTGCGCGCACGTTCATGTGATTGACAGGCAAGGTAGAGTGCACTGACCAATCAGGGAAAAGAGACCATGATTGATTGAGGTGGGCGTGCTATCAACCACAGCAGATAGTCTCACATGGTATTTCAGTCAATTGCTGACAAAGGTATGGCATTTCTTACTAATTACACTAAATGTATAGCCTAACAGTATTCTACGCATTCTAAATGATTTGTTTTGTACCGATAATTCAGTACAAGCAGACCTTATGACAAACACAACAATCCAAACCAATAATCAAACCAATCCATATTGTTAGAAATATCTGCTCAATCTCCATTACTTTGTTTTTCACACTTTTTATTTGTTATATTTGTAATATATATGGTCCTGTCTTAGTCAAATGTTTTAGGCCTATATTATGTGTCTTTGTATTTGTACTGTAAGATGTCCTTGAGTGTCTTGAAAGCCGTCCTCAAATAAAATGTATTTTTCTTATTTCTTTCTTTAGTATTAATATTAGTATTTATAACAATTGTTGGTTCTTTTGAAAATAATTTAATAGTTTGATAGAGAATAGAGAAATACAATTAGTGATTTTGTAATAATGACAATATTATATATAGTAATAATAGTAATTGAATGTGTGTTAGTGAGTGGGTTACTATACACGTGATTTTATCCCAGCTCACCAGTACCTGCCAGATAATGGGATTTGAGACATCATCATTTGTTCTATTCTAAACCAGCAACAAATGTAATTCATACATTATCTGCAATAATGCATACCATTTTTTTCTTTTCAGCAATTGTTTTAATGGGCTTATACCTGCATGACCTAGAAGTGGTTCCGATGCATTACTAAAATAAATTAACAGAAAGGGGAAGTAATTTATTCTAGGAGAAATACAATAGAAATCTTTGCTTTGTTATGCTGACTTGATGCAGATGGAAAAATTTAATTTCTAAATGGTTATTTTTACGGAGTCAAAAGCACAATACTTAATATTATTTCCAAATAACCAAATCCAATCATTAAGACAATCTGATTTAATTAAGGCTAAGGTTGTTTTTTTATGTGGCTTAAGTAATCTGCAATGGAACATAGTCTCAGGGGCCAAAGGACATGGGTTAATATGCCCTGATGCATAGACTGGTGTTTAAGGAAACAGATCTTAGATTATCCATAAAAAATTCACTTTGACTGATAGAGTCTGCACTCATGAATAAACATGAGATGTGAATCCCCTTCAACAAGCTGTTTGGATTCAGTTTATAGTATGTTGATGACAATTGTTTTGATATAGGGTCACACTGCGATTAAGTCAAAGGTGTAAAGGTTACATCTGATTAAGCAGTTCCCTCAAATAACTTTAGGAGCGGAATTGGAGGGAGTTTCTTCAGTATTATGAACAGCGTGAAACACATTGTGGAAGCACTTTATCATAGCAACAACATTAAGATTGCATAGCTATACTGTATGTTTTTGAAAAGCAGGTTACTATTATCCAGTAAGGTCCATTATAACAGAGTAGCTAGATCTAAGCGAGATTCATGTTTTCCAAAAAAAAAAAAAAAAGAATCTAATACATTTCATAGGCTGCCTAAGCTGTGGGTTAAAGGTCGCAATGAGAATTGTCTGTCATGAAATAGTGTAAGGGCAAGAATGAGTTTGTGTGTTGGAATGCTAGCAGACTAGTTTGCAGGGACAGTGTACAATGCAATGGATAAATGTCTATATACATTATTTCAAAACAGCATTCTTAATTTGCCAAGTGTAATTTTGATTTTCCACGGTTTTCCATAAATGTGACACACAGTAGGCAACAATGCTCACCAAGAATAGTGATACATACTGTATGTATCCCTCACACATATTATAGAAATATCTGTGAATAAGATATACAGTAGGCTATCACTGAACAGGTTTAGCCTGTAATATTGGTTATGGTATTTCCGTACAAAGTGGAAACATACATATTCCCTCGGTATTGTTTTGAATGTGATCAATATATAAAATTCTTCATTTAAAATAGGTCTGAGTTCTGTAGTCTTAATATACTGACTGTGTTGGTTAAATACTATATTACAAATAAATGAATCCGTTAATCCAAAATATCAATGTACTGTATAGTCTACTGTAAATACCATTTGTCCACCAACATAATGTTTTAGCCTATACTATTTTGAAAAAGAATATCGTCACAATGTAATATCATAGTGGTTAATTAATTGTGAAAATCATTGTGAGAAGTGAGAACAGATTTAGGCCCTAATGCATCCTCAGAGCACTTGTTAAGTATACCATTCACTAAGTTGGGAACAAGAGCCTTCTTTGGCTTTTTAATTCACTCTAAAGTAAGCTCAATTAGCTAATGCTGGAGAATTACCATTCTCTCTAGTGTGATCACAACCTCTCAACTATGAGTCACATGACTGACATGCTCCTATTGAGAACACAGTGGTGCTTAGCTAATAAGCCTAATTCTCTAGTTTAGGCTTTTCTGTCTGAGGAAAAATTCTAGGTTTGAAAATCAAAATTTGGTTCAAGCACTCACTCCATAAACATATTCATATTTTGTAATAAAAGTTTTCTGTTTTATTACTGAGGTGGAATTAATAAGGTTAAGAGCATGTCGTTCTAATGTTAAGAATGACCCAGGTCACAAAGCAGTGTCAATTATTATTCAGTTATTAGATATGTTGTGTGTTATGTCTTGATAATGTGTGTTCATGCATCAGGCCTATGGCGGACATATTGATTTGAATACCATGGCAATTATCATCTGTACGTCTTCTCAATGCATTTTACCATCAATGATACCTGATTCACACAGTTCATCTTTGAGTCCTTCTTGGTCAGACTGTACTGTAGCAACAATATACATAGCGCTGAATTTGATACCTGAAAAATAGTGTAAATACTAGACTATGCCTTTTTAAGTATTTCACATTTACTTATTGCAGAGAATCGGATAAATCCCTTTCTGCACAAAGCCACCATGGTAAAAACTGATCTCTGTTAAATATGTATTTAGTAAACATTCATTTAGGTTGGTTCTGTGGAAATAAACAGTAGGTAACATTGTCATCCATTACATATGCTGTCTTCGTGAACATAGAATGAAGCTATAGCTGCATATGAGTGCAGTGTAATTTAGTTTTTAAAGGTCACACATTTTTCAGATAATTGCCAGCATATGAAATCTTCCAACTGATTTATAACTGATCTTTTGTCAACGGACATAACCTGCCTATAACGAGTAAGGTGGGCCAATCTTATTGCACACAGACATGAACAGTGATGGGTATCTGTTTAGTGGGTAAGCTCGGTACTTTGTGATTTGTTTTCCTGCTTCTTTGTTGTCTACAAATTAAATGTAAGTATCTTTCTTTCTTTCTTTCTTTCTTTTGTTATCTCTCTTGCTCTGTACTTTATATCTTCACCATAAGATGCAGTTCAC